>JABFFC010000402.1:0-36396 GCA_013623535.1 Fusarium penzigii
GGGAGCTGGCAGAGCGGCGGGGGGTGGTTGAGGAGTTCGAGCAGCGAGGATATCTGCCTCAACTAGAATTACGGTCAGCAAAATTCTGATAAGCCTGACTATGAGATATCTTACCCTTCTTGTAATCCTCAGAGACCTTTAATAGCTCATCAATGTTGTCCTGGCCGAGAGCTTTCTGAACGATGATAGTGTTACCCTAAAAACAATTAGTTTGTATTACATGATATGAGGAGAGTCGAAAACAAACCTCTTCAAAGAAGGGATAGCCCAAGTCAATGAGGGCACGCTTGGAAACAAGCTTGGCAGGAATGCGAGTCTTTCCTTTCTTGGGGTACTCGCTTCGAACGGTGGTGCCACCACTGCTGCTAGATGATCGGCTGGAAGAGGATGAAGAGTAAGAGCT
Source organism: Fusarium penzigii (assembly GCA_013623535.1). Taxonomy (NCBI): domain Eukaryota; kingdom Fungi; phylum Ascomycota; class Sordariomycetes; order Hypocreales; family Nectriaceae; genus Fusarium; species Fusarium penzigii. The sequence goes on from JABFFC010000402.1 coordinate 404, forward strand.
GCTGCGAACGGAGCGGGTGCGGGTAGAGCGAGAATCTCGGCTTCGGCCACGAGCCTGTCTGCGCCTAGATCGGACGACTTCCTTCTCACGAACACGCTCAGGGTATGACCTGAAGTCTTCGTCGCCATAGTAATCAGGCTCGGCAACCTTGATATCATCGTAAAATCCCTGGTCTGGGTAGCGGCGTGGTGGGGGCAGACCGCGAGCCTTAGGTAGCGGAATAGGAGTGTATGGAGGTGCTCTGTACTCATCTCGAGGATCCCGGCGAACATCCTCGCGGCGAGCGGGGGGTGGGTATTCCTCGTAATCCTGGAAAATGCGAGGTGCGGGCCGACGGTCAAATGTGTCGAGAGATGACTGGCGACGAAGAAATCCAGGTCTGCGAGGAGGAGACGCACGGCGACCCCAATCCCGATCCCTTTCTCTCTCTAGAACAGGAGCACGGCGTGCAAATTCTGGGGGTCCTTCTCGCTCGCGGCGAGGCTGGTGACGAGGCTCATCATCGTAAAATCGACGATCACGGACCATGTCATCGTCGTCATATGGGCCTCTGAAGCGGCGGTCATGTCGCTCATCAGAATGGTCACGACCACGACCACCACGGGAGTAACTTCGATCGTCATCATAGCGGCCGCCATCTCGGGCTCGCTCATACATGAAGCGATCACGATCCCAACGTTCGGCCATGGTTATGTTTGCTATGTTTGTTTTGTTGTGTTGGAAAGTTGTTTGGGTGTGGTTGCGCCAGGCAGATTATGTAGTACTGAGTGATTCGATTGATGATCCCTGATCGGATAAATCGAGTGGTGAATGACTGGGAAGTAGGCTGTGTTGCGGGCTATGTCGTAGCTCGAGACCAACTAGTGGCTCGGAATGAGGGTTGAATGTCGAATCCTACCTAGCCTTTGGCAGGGCAAGATGAAGCCAAAAGTGCTGAAAGTATGGGAGATGAAGAGGGAAAACAAAGGAAGAGAAATGAGGAGGTGAATGGAAGATGTAATGGGGGGAAGGGTTAAGATAATGGAGGGACACTCAGTAAGGGGAACGAGACTCTCTAATGGCGCTTGCAAGTGGGCAAAATGCCTGCTGATGTTTGGGACGAGACCAGAGTCGGATAGAGCCCAGTTCCAGTTCCAGTTCTTGCCAGTCTGGGATGGATGGTGGAGGGCAAGAGCGATGACGTTGACCGACAGGAGGACCCCGCTCCACGCAATGCTACCAAACAGACAGTAGCAGCTAATTGTTTTTTCCTTTCTTTTTCTTTTCTTAGCACTGTACTTTTGACTGGTCTCCCTCGTGCTTAATCGTACAGGGATTCCCCTTAACCAATATTTTTAGTCGCTGTTCCAGTTGGTTCCTCGTCGGTCTTGGGTCCCTTTCTTCTTTTCCAAACGAGGGTTTTTCACCTGAAGCTCGTGTCTGTGTCTGGCCCTTTGTTGGTGTGGGACGTCGGTGCTACTGTGATCTTGTTTGAGGTCTGCTGACAGGTGCTTGTGATAGGACAAAGACTGTTGCTGTTGACAGTTCGGTATCGAGTTGAGTTTATTGACGAGGGATTTTTATTAATGTGATTTACAATTGTAAAACAGGTTGGTGAGACAAAGCAGCAGATGTTATCTGCACCTGATTGAGGCAAAAGAAAGACGGCAGCTGGTTTAGTCAATATTCGCAGTTAGCGAGAGTACGAGAAAGTGGTTGAAAGAACCATCAACATCGATATGAAATACTTCCTGCCAAGGGTTTAAAACAATTTTCTGATTCACAACGACTTCAAGAATCCATCAAGAACGAATCTAATGGAACATCAATGCACGAGGTTGGACCATTCACATCTCGTCAAGTCTCCAGACGTTGGACATGTCAACTAATGAGGCTTTGTCCAATCCTCCTGATATGGTTTCTGCTGGATTCTCGACGCCCAAGCCGAAGCCAAGTGGGGAATAGAAGCCGAATGTTGGAGGGAGGAGATGGACATGGTATGCAGGGACCAGGGCTCGGTAGAGCGAACAGGCGATGGATGCCTTTTTTTTTTTTTTTTTTTTTTTTTTCTAAGATAACACGATTCAACAAATTCTCCTACCGACAGTGTAACTTGACGATGGGGGAGAAAAAAATGTGATATCTTGGAATTAAAAGAGTCAGCACGTTCATCACGACATGTTGAGGTTCGCAAATCAAGTATTGGCTTACAAACGTCATTCTCATTCTCTTTTTTACTCGACCAATTGTCTTGCCTTATCAACAACCATTATCAACCTCACCGGCAGTGCAAAAACCCTCCTCCACTTCAAACAAGCTACTTCAGCTTACAAGGCTCTCCCTGGGAGAAAATCCGACCAACTCATCAGACCCTCTTTGACTCCCTTGCACAAGAGAAGCCCCGTAGTATGCCTTTGTCTGTTTCCGTAAACATCGAGTAGTAGTGTGTTGCGGCAGTTTTTGCTTCCTTTCCATCTTCTCGTTGCTACATAGCATCTCTCTGATCGACCATTTTGGCGACCCAATCTTTGCCGCTCAGGCACCGTTGACGGATAATCTATCCTTTCTTTGTTCTACTGAAACTTTAATCCCATACATTGGGCATCGACAGTCCGTAAAGTATTGCCATGTAATGATGATTGTGTGGAATATTGCTTTTTGATGAAAGTGCACCTATCCCAGCTACATGCAGTACAGTATTTGAAATTCCCAGCTCACCACCACAATTCACAATCTTTGCTTTGCCTATGCCTATGCCGATAATGCATGCTGTGGGTTTGTCACTAAAGTAGCTTCGGAATAAGACTTACCGGCCAATAATTACTAGGAAGAAAACCCTTACTGAGTGTAATTCCCATTCATTCATCTCCGTTACAATTACAGTCCACCCACGAGCCGTCTAGCCCAGCGAACCCCTGTCACAGAAGCAAGGAACTCCCGTCATGTGATAACCCTGTCAGATGACGTCAATCAACTGACTGTTTCTGACACTCGAAACCTTCACTCAACCCTCCATCCAATCATCTCCGGCATGACCAACAGTCGGAGACAATCACCTGTTTCTTGTCTTTCCCAAAGAAACCGTCACCAAAACTGCTCGACCTCGTTCCCCAGAAACGATCAACATTACCTCTCGGTTTGGCCCGAAGTTGGGCTCTTATTTCCCACTGGGCATCAGATCTACTACGCATTCACGTGCTGTGAGATCCAAATCCTCCGCAAGACCCTTGTCCGTTTTGCTTTCCACGTTAGGGCGCAACTAAACCCTCAGCTGCAGCTTAGACAGGGACCAAGGTTCAGGGACGACATGGAAGCTGTTGTTGTGCCTTGGTCTTTGCCAACTGCCAGCTAGTCAGACGCTGTCCCGCTGTATTTCTCCTATGAAGCTGTCTGGTTTGACGCTATCATCTAAGACATGGCGCTATTGGACTAGATTCTTGGGTTGTTTGTTGTCTGTGCCCGCCAGACTGAGAGCACAGCTCGTCTGCAACGACTTTCAAGCCTGGACCCTGACTTGTTCACCGTGCGTAGTGGCCGAATATTGTCGTCATCTCTGACATGTTCTTTACTTCTCGTCTCTCATTACTGGATCAACTGGAGTGCGAATTGGTCTATTCATGCCCGGTCATGTCGCGCACTCGGGTTGGTGCCTGGCAATAGGATGAGATATCGACTAGTTTGAAAATGCCAACATGTCGACAAGGTATGCTTGGACATATCGGACGAGTCAAATACATGTCCCAATTAGACATTTAACCGTCTCGTCCACTTATTCGAGGAGTGAGGATCCGATCAAGACAAGACGGATACCGAAAACAAATCGTTTTCCCATACCAATACATGCATCAGCAAGGTATGTGTGCTTCACGATGTTGACCGCCATATCGATTTACGCGACTCGGTCCATTGATACACATCGTTCACGTATTCGAAGTTGTTTTCACAAAAGATACAGTGCTTGGGGTTATGATTGTAGCCAAAATATCATTTATTCTGCATAGCTTGACTAAACAGCTTCCATCATACAATCTACTCATGATACAGGATCACCAATCTTCAAACATGACTAAGGTGCCAGCCCTATACATGCTAAGATTGACCCCACCTGTCAATCAATGCTCTCGTAGAAGATCGACTTCGTTCAAAAGGCTCAGCGGCTCTTGTCGTTAGACCACTTTCGAATGTTCTCTTTGGCTGGCCGTCCCTTCTGCCGCTGCACTCGTCGAGCATGCAGTTGAACAGCAATGGTCACCTTCCGGGACAACTTGTCGGATCCCACGTAGCCGTCTTCTGGTCGGCCTCTCTTGACCAACTCACCTGCAACAACCAAGAGTTCAATCTCAGGGATGTTAGGGAACTGCTTGCTGATCTCGGTCTTGAGGTCGCTGTGGAACTTCTGGTCAGCTTCGAGTGAGAACTTGCGATGTTTGGCAATGAAGCGCTTGACATCTTGTCCCCCCATACGCCTGCCAAGCACGAAAACCTTGGCTTGGTTCTTGTTCTCCATTTTGTGTTTAGGTGGAATTGACTCAGGGTGGTGGATTGTTACTCTACCTTGCCCGAAGTCGTTGGTGCGATTGATGTCTAGCAACTCGTGGCCTTAGACTTGGTGTCTGAAGTTGGTGTAGTGAGCTTCAACACGTAATGCGGTATGAGCGTTGCTTGCTACAATACCAAAAGTTTGATAGCATGGCCGCCTTTTATACTCCTTTAACTGGTTCTACAACACGTTCTAGTTCGTCGTTGGATACCGATAGAAAATTCATGACAGGACCATCCTATACTGGCATTGGTTTATAGCTGTGTTCAAAGGACAAAGCTCATTATATGAACATATGGCATGTCATCGATACATCGCCCTGGTTGATGAAGATTCCTTTGACAAGTTGAGAGAGAATTGTCTACTGAAACTGAAACTTGAGTCCCTGCCACTATATGACCTATCGCTTTCCATGAAGAATAGTGGTAAAGAAAATATGAAACACGGTAGCCCAGAACGGCAAACATGAACTAAATTGCTGATCTCACTCTAGAGTTGTTTTACCAGGCACTTGGTCATGTAAATTACAATGCAGGGTAAACAGTTTCAGGGGTAAAGATCTAGATTCGCTCTGGGCAGGATGGCTTCTTTTGACAATGCGTCTGTCCCAACACCACAGAATAATCACAGTAGATGAATAATAATGGAAAATTCGTTGAAGGAGTACACATAGTTGAGTTGCACTTGAAAACGTATTTGACATCCTGTACACCGGACTTGCATTGACACGAGGCCCGAGGTCAATTTTCAGCACCCAAGATATCCACATGTTATTGGCTAGTAGTAGTATGTATACATCTATGAGTATCATATGAACCCTAACATACGTTTTTATCCAAGTTTATTTAGCAGCCAAGATCGATGGCGTTGCCGAACAAAGCGTATGTATCGGCATGGTTAAGATTCTCCTCAGCAGTCAAGCTTCGCAAAAACTCGTATCCATAACCACCGTAATCAGAAGTTCCCTTGATCTGGTTCAGATGCGTCATCTCGTGCAAGTTGGTCAACGCCTGATCCTGGCCATGGCATTGTCTGGTAGACGCCTGAAGTCGGTCAAAGTACAGGTCGCAATAGGCCATGTAGTTACCACCGGGGACGGTATAAGCCAGAACTCCGCTGTTGCATGCTCCATAGATGTCAGTGCAGTAGTATCGAGAGTCACCGGCACTGGTAGAGCCGCATTCGGCGCTGATGCGGGAGAAGACGCCAGCGACGGTCTCACGGACTTGGGAGCTGGATGACTTGAAGTATTCCTCGAGCTTCTCGGCAGAACCACTTGCTGCCGCCTGCTGAGCCTTGGAAGCTACCTGAGAGCATCGTGAAAGGGCAGCCTGTGTAATGGCGAGTTTGTTGCCGGAACAGTCGCTCTGGACATGTGTTCGTTTCTCGTGGAAGGCTGTGCGGACCTTGAATGCCTGGACACCATCGACTGTGGCTACGAGACGGTTGGAGTGGAAGGGAACAGAACCAATAAGGGTAGTTGAGTTCTCCTCTGCGAAGGACAAAGCACCCGAGCTAAGAACATTGAACTTGCCGCCTGCGGAAAGGTCGTGAAACTCGGCGATATCCCAATCAACTTCGATAGATTCTCCTGCCGAGATGTATCGGAAAGCCGTGTCGTCAAGAAGGCTGATATCCATGGCCACGCGAACACCATCAAAAGGAACCACGCTGTTTCCGGAAAAGACCTGGGCCTTCTCAACCGCAGATGTATCTAGAAACGTCCCAGATTTGAGGACCTTGAGATTGCTCTTTCCGTGGTTCGTGATTACAGCCTTCACCTTGGAATTGCCCTGCATTTCCAGCTGGACATCGAGAGGTGAGGGTGTCTTCCTGTAGACTGATGAATCAAGGAGAGGAGCAGCCACGGCCAGCGAGGCGAAAGTGATGCCAGCAAGAAACTTCATGTTGAAAGATGTATATCAACAACCAATAAGAATGGATCGAATGCAAGTCGTGATATTTTCCCAAGGAATAAAGAAAGAGCAAGTATCGTGATAGAAAAGAATGGAATAAATCAAGTTGATAAAAACGAATGAAAATCGAAAAGAACGAATGGAAAGAATGTGCAAGCGTCAAGCCCAGCTACCACGTAAACCAGGAATTCTCATACCAATCGCTCGTGGCATCACGACTACTTATACCTCATCTCGTCTTAAGAAAGTATTATCAATATCCTACGGTATGCAAGTAAGTAAGCAAATGAAAGCAGGGGTTTTCTTAGGGGAGGATCCGACTTGGCACGGAATCTTCAAAAAGCTCCTAATCCTTATTCCCTTCTCACATATGAATGACTACGGACATTTTTTGTCTTGTAATATGATCAGGGCTAAAGACTTGTTTCGTTACCCTGCATGGGCTGTTCATATGTTTGATACATATGCACATACGATCGAGAGTGCCATTCATGTGTCAGTGTTCCGAGAATAAGAAGAGAGGATAACCAATGAGAGAGGGATATTCAACGTTAAGAATTAAGCATGGGGTTTAGTTTATGCTCGTTTTCTCCGGGGCTCGTGTGTTTGAGACGTTAGGTGTAGCATCGACGGCTGGGTTCTTTTGCAAGGGGGCGGAGGTGCTTGTTTATTTGAGATGGAAAGATGGACCGAGGGTTGGATATGATAGGGTGGGAATGTCTGGTTTGTTTTTCCAAAGACTGAAATTTCAGGTTTCTCTTGTTGTGCTGGGTCCGAGGACGAGTTGTTCGTTGAGAGCATGACGCTGAGAGGACAATATAGCAGCCGAGACGATGTTTGTGAACACTCACGTTCCGGCACTTATTATAAGATATTAACTGGGCTTAATATATCTCGAGACGTGAATTGATCAACTATAGGCTTCCCGTGAAACATCTGTGGAATAAGTCGATTGATGAGGACAAACCATTAAGAACATCTGTCATAACATACTATACTTTAACGGCCTACTACTTATATAGAGTCTATTAACTTCGTCAAACTCTGACCCAAAAGAGAATCGAGCTATGCCTTGCCATTCTTCATACTGAGAAGTTCTAGATCATTTACTCTCGTATTCCAACTATATTTATCGCGGCATTAAACACAATCGAGTCAGTCTAACCGAAAACCTCCACCACTTCGTCCAGCTCGACCCCTTTTTTTCCGGCGCGGACCTGGAAAAAAAGGGCTCGTGTTTCAGATTAAACTAGGTTGGGTTGATCATTACCTTTCAATACGAAACATGCGACAAGATAACTCGTCAAAGGTCCCAGGCACAGACCCTGCAAGTGGGTGGTTTTCTTTTGAGAACAAAAACACGAGAACACTTGGACTGGTATGGGACACTTTTTGTCGGTATTTTTGGTAGGGCAGTATTGAAAGAGCGTTGCGTCAGTGGGTTAGATTGGTAACCCAAACGACACGAAGATCTGTCTCATCTATTCTTGTCGTGTCGCAATGTTTATTCTTGCTCAGTTATTAATTGAAAAGCAACGAGTATCCAGATCTTGGTTCCTCTCAACCTAATTCTTCATATATGTCCTCACCCGTTTCATCCTGCGTTGAACCAATATTAGAGACTTGAATAACTCCACATGTCCACGTCCTTGGCAATTTCGGCTCCATGACAGCTCTACGCACTTCCACAACACGCCTCCTCGTCGGCGCTGTTATAACATTCGGTCTATTCGCCTGCATCGCTCGAAACACCGAGTATCTACCCGTCATGGCAACAGATAACCATGGCTCCCCGCCTCTATCGGGCTTGAGGGTGTCACTGGAACAGACAAAGACATCACCACCGACCATACAAATCAGCGTCAAGAACACGAATGATTCACCAGTTACAATTCTTTCTTATGCATCACCGCTGGATAAATTGGTGTTGCCTATTGGAATGTTGTCGATAATACCCGAGGGGGCTTCGGAACCGGTCAATATTCCCACTCTGCAGGTTCAGAGACTGTGGCCACCCGAAGAGGACTCACTCATTGAGATACCAGCAGGTGGAACTGGGCGACAGGAGATCGAGATCAAGGCGCCAGCTGTCGATGTGGAGAAGTTAAAAGGCAGGGCTAAAGTGCAGCTCAAGGGGAGGTGGGAAGCTGTGTGGGCGGAGAAAAAGGAAGATATCAATAGTGAGGCTTTGGTGATAGAGGGCGGCCATGACTGGGGAAATGTTTTCTACGACAACTTTCAGTCCAATATTCTCGAGATCGAGATTGCATAGATGCCAGAATTAGAAATAGACGTTTGCTTTTCCGTCGTGTATAGCAGCATCACCAAAAAATAAAAATAAAACAATTACAATTGCCTTGTTTTCGCATCACTTCCCACGAGACATGCAGGGAATATCGTGGCTTCAAATCGTCAAAGACAAAAGGAAACATTTGGATGCCATCAAACAGCCTCTTGTGTCAACGATAAGTGCCACAGATACAAGCTTTGAGGGCATATCTACAGCAACCACAGCCTCAGAAGCACAGGACAACAGACAACGTTAATTTTACCGCCTCATTTTCGATCGGCCATCAAAGTTACCCATCACGTCAATGAATATCGGCGTTTTGATTGAAGCCCAATGGATGATAGGCTTACTAGTGCAGTTTGGGAGGATGGAGAGCTGCATCTTCACCTTTGTTTACCTGTTATATTGTCCATCCGTCGGGAATGTGCTTCATATCTGATGTTACTCTACCTAGAGGATAGCAAAGCTTATATTACACAAATGGTAACCGGTGGGAACTGTATAACCGATGCGATTTTCATACTGGAATTCTTCAAACAACATTAACAAGTCTCCTCGTTGGCCAGAAATGCATTTAATGCTCTGCACGTCTTGTGCCTTTCCAGCCCACCCTATATGATCGGCACTATCACAAAACACTTTACATAGTACACAATATTGTCGGAGAGTCTTGTCAATTTGACGCACTTTGTGCACTAAACAGCCGTCTATTTGGACGGCAATGCAACCTTCTAATTTCTGAAAAGGGTTATTTTCCAGGATGGTTTGTCGGGGACATGGGTAGCCAGACCCTTGGAAAACATGTCTTGTGCCGTCTCTCCATCACGGACGATACTGGCTCAGAAGCGGCTACTGCACGAGAACGCCAAATATCAGCTAGATCCAGATAACTCGTGGCAAATGGTCCACAAACAAACAGTCCCGCGGCTTCTCTTCCCCTTTGTAGAAAGGAACAAAAAGCGTTTGCAGCCTCTTGAGTCAAGGCAGACCCAACCCGAAACCCTCGTCATGATCAAGGACACCATCATGACACTTCAGGGGCAGACCCAGAATGGAACCATGTCCCCGCAAGTCCAACCACTAACGACGTCCGGTCCTGTTCCCCCTGTAAGCCACTGTTGTAGAACTCCACGTGATGGTGACATGGGCTTCACCTTTACTGGCAAACGCAATGGAGCTAAACTAAGGTGGTTCATCCCGTCTACTGGGTGCCCTGTAGATTGTGCCCGGGCTGGACTGGTTACCAGGCACCTTGCCTTGTCGACGATGGGACATGAAGAGGGAGGAATATTCCTGACCCCGTCCCCTGGAATAAGAGCTCGCTTCTTTAATTACAACTCTTCAAAGACCAGATACAAAGTCTGATAAACACACAGAGCACAACCTCTGGAATCTTTGGAAAAGCTGTTCAAAAAACCTGCAGACGCTACATTCCGCAGAGTCAGTTTTTTCTTCTTTCTTCTTGATCCGTTTGTTTAGCTCCCGCCGCCACCGCTTCGTCCACCCGCCAACGCTAGAGACACAGATCGCCCCCTCCTTCTCGAGAAAGACTAAACAATTCAGATACCCTAAGGATTCCCCCGTTGACTGTCGACTTTGCCTGGGCACATATCAGAAAAAGGAAGGAAGCTGCTTGCTTGGGCTCCGTCCCCTCCTTTAATTCCTTGACATTCCCCTCCAGGCCCAAGTCTGTGCTTCACCTTTGACGGACATTCCATCAGCAGAGACATACGATAAGACTTAACCTATGTGCCTTTGACAAGCATTGTAAATTACAAGACAGGCCTATTCTACTCGGTCACGTCAGTCTACCCTTCATCATGGACGATTCTTCTCAGAAGCGCATGAGCGCTATCCCACGCATGTCCAAGCTTCCTCTTCCACGCCCAGTGTCGGGTATCCCAAAACCAGCTTCTGTCTTGCCCAGACCGACTTCGACGATCCGACATTCTGCGTCCAGAGACAGTCTGGGTGCTGGCTCAAACCTGGCAGGAGAGCTGAGAAATCCACGACTGCGACCTTCCCTATCACGAGACCAGCTACGATCCAGCATCAATGGCTCTGGAGAGCTACGCAGCAACAAACTACGTTCTACAGCATCACGGGAACAGCTCAACACTGGCACAAGGCGTACTTCACTCATCTCAAAACCTCCCACAAACCAACCGTCGAGACAACCTAGCTTCTCGAGGCCCCCTTCGACACCACGACGACAATCGGAAGCTCAACCAAACATAATCGAAGAACAGTCCACTACTCCCCCATATGATCCTCCCGGCGAAGCTATTGGTGTTGAGTTGGACGGACACATCTTCCACCGCCGTCTTACACTTACAAGAAGACCATCCGAGGTTTTCATCACATCTCCCCTCGAGGAACTAGAGAACCCCATACATCCATTCCAACATGGCGAACAGCAGAGGCCAAATACCGCCTCTACCGAGGGCGGAGATCCATACGATACCATAAGAGCTAGAGGCCGGAAACCTAGACCTTCACTATCAGAGCGAACAATCGAAACGCTAGCTCACATCCCATCCTCCCCAGCAGTGAGGAGAAGACCATCTGCCTTCTTTGAACAAGGCAGGCCCAGCTCTCGAACCGATGCCAGATCTAAATCTAGGGGAGCTAGTCGACCAAGGTCTAGAGCTGATAGTGGTGCCTCACGTCCTGGCTCAAGCTACACCTCGGATGGATCTGCTCGACTCCCATCAAGACCGGCAAGCCGTCCGGGATCTAGCTCAGGCCAGGCCGACTCTGGACTTTCCAACTTCAGAATGTCGACAAATGGCTACAAACCACCACTGACCACCATCGACGATACGCCTCAGAGGAGAATGCCGGGTATTCCAGCTTCCAGGACTCCCAAGTCAAGAATGCAGACTCCCAGAGCTGGTCTTTCGTCTACTACAAAACTCTCGCCGATGAGACCACCGTTGCCTAGCGCGAGAAGTCCCAGCCCCGTCAAAACAACCATCTTGCCAAAACAAACAGGCTCCAAGACCATGACAGCACGACCTACGCAACCTAAGGCAAATGTCAAGGGCCTCTTCAAGAAGCCCTCACTACCGGCACTTGACAAACCGGCGTTGCGAAAGGTCCCGTCTCGAAACACATCCGGCAACTCATCAACGACTTCCTGGGATGGCACGATTCCGTCAAGTGCATCAACGACAGCTTCAAACAACACAGCACTCACTCCCGACCTTGTCGAACCTGCTACTCCTCCGTCTCTAAAGTCATCTTCTGCCCTGCGAGAACAGATCGCCAAGGCCAAGGCGGCCAAGCGTGCGCAGATGAGGAAGGCCTCTGAAACGCTGTCACATGCCGACCAGGAAGCTCCCATCATCCCGTCTGACAACGGTTTCGATTTTGGTATGGATCACAATGACCCTTTCAATATCCGAAAAGGTGAAGATCCCAAGAAGAAGGTGCTCCATACGAGGATCAGCGCCGCACGAACATCTGGACGATTGAACATCTCAGCTCTCCACCTCAAAGAGATTCCGCTTGAGGTGATGAAGATGTACGATCTTGAGAGCATCGGTAGCTACGATGGAAGCTGGGCTGAGAGCGTTGACCTGACCCGGTTCGTGGCTGCTGATAACGAGCTGGAAGAACTAGACAACTTTATCTTTCCCGACACCAGCCCTGATATGTTTAACGATGAGCAAGCGAGCCAAGGCAACATCTTTGGTGGACTTGAAACTCTGGATTTGCATGGCAACCTTTTGATAGGCGTCCCTCTCGGCATCCGAAGGTTGACCTGTCTGACTTCCTTGAACCTGGTATGTATTGCTTGCTCCGTGGTTCGACTATCACTAACGTTTTACTAGTCCTCGAATCGCCTTACCAACAACAGCCTTGATACCATCTCCCAGATTACCTCGCTACGAGATCTTAAGCTTGCAAACAATCTATTCTTCGGACCGCTCAACTCGAACTTGGCCAACTTGACCGAATTGGAAATCCTCGATCTGCACGGCAACAACATTTCTGCCCTGCCTCGCAAAGTGGACAACATGTCTCGACTTCGCATCTTGAACCTTGGCGAGAACAGCTTCGAATCATTGCCTTTTGACGAGATCGCCAACATGTCACTAACGGAGCTCATTATCAGAAAGAACAAACTGACTGGAACGCTAATCGAGGAACCTATTGAGAGCCTCCCCAAACTTCAGACACTGGATGCGTCGTCGAATCAGCTTCAAAGATTGGTTCCCTTGGGATCCTCTATTGAGCTTCCCGTCGTTCACTCGCTATCTTTGTCCATGAACCGCCTCCAAGGATTGCCGGACATGACAACGTGGACAAATCTCCTGACCCTGACTGTGGACGAGAACAATATTTCTGGCATCCCCAACAGCTTCATCGGGCTCGACAAGCTCCGGCACGCCGACTTCTCCAGCAACGACATCCGAGTGGTGCCTCCCGAAATTGCCAAGATGGACAACTTGTCCATGATTCGTCTCAGTGGCAATCCTCTGCGCGATAAGAAGTTCCTTTCTATGTCGACTGAGGAACTGAAGGAGTCACTGGCTAGTCGCCTGGAACCACCTCCTCCTTATCAGGAGCCGCCCGTCAAGGTTGGCCTGATGGATTTTGTTGAGGAGTCCAAGGCTGCCGGCGACAGAAACACTTTTGGAATGACTGGTTCTGTTATTGACATTAAGCCCAATGACCAAGAATACCGATCTGACGACGACTTTGCAACACCTCCCCAGAGCCCTTCTCGATCTCGTTCGCACACGGTGTCCAGCCATCGATCACGGTCACATACACTTTCGAAGCAGAGCTGGCCTGTGAAGCCGGGAGGCATTCTCGATCGATCACGAACTGAGTCGTCGTCGTTGCATCCTGTTGTGTGCTCTCAGGTGGCCGCCGAGCACCAGGTGCGACAGGTGTTTTTACAGCAAAACTTGTTAACAACGCTTCCCAACTCACTCAGCTTCTTTGCTGAAACGCTGACAGCATTGTCAATCTCCAACAACCAGTTAGTCGGGGAGACGTACTTGACGGAGGATCTGGAGCTGCCTGCGTTAAGGGAGCTGAACTTGAGTTCCAATCACATAACTGGGTTAGGAGCACTCGTTCAATTCCTACACGCTCCTCAGTTGGAGAAGCTCGACGTTTCTATGAACCGTCTCAATGCTTTACCGATGGGCTTAAAGGAGGACTTTCCCAGTCTTAGTATCCTGATTGTGGCCAATAACCACATCATCGACCTGGATCCTGACATGATCAGGGGGTTGAAGATTGTCGATGCCAGCAGCAACGACATCGCCCACCTAAACCCCCGCATCGGTCTTCTTGGTGGGCCAGGAGGACTTGAGAAGCTTGACGTGACGGGTAATCGGTTCCGAGTTCCACGCTGGAACGTGCTTGAACGAGGAACTGAGGCAACCCTGCGTTGGCTTCGAGGCAGAGTGCCGGTGGCGGAGATGGCCACGTGGAAAGGAGACGATGAAGAGTCGGGTGATGTCGAATGAAGATTGAGAGTGGAATCCATTGGTTTATTATCTTTACTTGGAGAAAGGCACGAGAGTTGTGGCGTATGGTTTGATTTGATTTGGATGGGCATCGTTAGTCGGGTTATCTGTCTTGAAGCTGTTGATACCACTTATGCAGGCCGAAGATCGACTTTTCATTATCATTATTGGGCCGAATTTGCATGGATTTGCCCATTGAGTTTCCTGGTCTTGCACTTCCTACTAAGTATAGAGGTAGGGAGGCGAGATACTTGATCATGTTGGGCCGAGAATATTTACACTCGTGCTGTGCCTGCCGATTATGGATAACGATGTAAGGCAGGAGGAAACCCAGTGATGAAATGATTTTGGTCTCTGTCCTGCAGTGAATCTTTCAACCTCCCCCTTGGATCTGAGTTTTGCGACATTTGTTATTTATTTATAGGGACAGGTTGCCTCCTTGCGCCTCTTGGTTCGTTTGAAAAAGTCATTACCGATATCACAGAATCATTGTCCAGTAGTCGTCAAACATCGACCACTGCACAAAGACGAAACTTCGAATCATTATCATCGCAAAATTACAGAACAGTTCGCAGAATCATACATAATGGCTTCGGATATTCAGTCCCGCGACCGCATCGTTTACTTCACCACAACTACAAACCTCTCCACCTCGGCAGACAACCCGCACACAGTCCGTCGAGTCATCATGATTGTATCAATATGCGGCTACATCCTTGCCGGGGTGATGAGCATGCTCTGGATAAACGGCAAGGGGAAATCAGGCCGAGGCGTGCCGGGATGGTTCGAGAACAAGACGAATAAGACGTGGAGGGATGTGGTATTGCTGGTGGTTTGGTGGATTGGATGTGTTGCTCTTTGGCCTGCGGTTGATGCGTGGTTCGTGGCGAGATATGTGTTTTGTAAGGGTGTGAAGAAGGGGTGGGATGGAGTGAGGAGAATGTCGAGAGATGGGGAGAAGGAGAGTGTTAGTGGTGATGATAGTGTGTAAGATGGAATTGGTGATGACGGCAGTGATGGGGAAAGCGTGGATGAAGATCAATTACAAGCAGTAGTCATTGCAGAGAAGAGGATTACTTGGAAAAACAGAATCTACCATGATTAAGCGTGCAACTTGATGTGTGCACTTGCTCGAAAGTGTCGTTCATGTTTGATGCTTGTAGGAGTTGAACCAATAGCGTCGAATACATCACTTTGACCTATCATACACATTCAACACGCTAAGGAGCACAAGAAGCTGGAGAAAAAGCAAACCGTGTCTCTGAAACGCGACGCGTGTCTTGTTTATATTTACCTGGGATCCCAAGTATATATGACCGTTCAAATCAGTGTCAGTGATTGATGCGATAACCAGGCGTCCCAACCTCTTTCTTCCGGGGCCGATTCTGCCATCCTGTGGTGTTCATGGTGATAGTCACCAACCTCGCGAGTTGTGATTCGTCTAGCCCTACAAGCCTGTCAACCACACCTCGGGTTCTAGACACACACCGGAAAAATAAAAGTCCCTTCCCTTCGCGATTGCCTGTGCTGCCCACCCAGACAAGTAGAACAAGCTTTGCAAGGTTATTCCTAGCTCTTCTACAAGCTCGTCACTCCTGTTTTTCCTCCGTGAACACAATCTGTAATTCATACGCAACTTTTCCAATTCCGTGCTCACGTCTCCCGACCCGCCTTATCGTAAACATTGAGTCTGGTATTTTATTCGGGGTTTATTTGTTTATTTCGTGCTGCTGGCTACTGCGCGTTTGTGCGATCCTGACCAATTCGGCTGGGCCACGACGACGTCAGGACCCATCACACGCGATACCTTGCTTGGAACGAGACACGACAGATACGAGGAGACAAAACATTGGCACATCCTGCAAGACGTAAAGCGGACTATTTGAATTCTTCACTTTGCTCTCTATTGAATCTGTTCCGTCGACTTACAGCTTGCGCCGGGCTTCGACAGACGACGCTGTCGCATTCGTGAATAATTCACGATGGCTTCAAATTCTGAATCGCCGCATCTGGTCCAACGACTAGATGGTCCGGCCACACGCGTTGATCGCCTAGGAACACCGGTACCGCCAGATACGCCTGTAGAGATAGGACCAAAGGACGACTCCCAAGTAACGCTACCTTCTACCGAGATTCCTCAATCGCCAATCGACCCCAACGATTCTTTCAAGACCGAGATCAACGACGACAGAGGACCCGTCACCGTTATTCCTTCATCTCTTACCCCTCCCCCATCGACACAAGTGAACAACCATGTGACAACACAGAACGGTGCCTTGAAACGTACATTTTCTGGATCACAGCAGTCGACCCCCTTCTCCCCCCCGGCCACCATTCTCAACACCCTCCGCGACCGCACAATTACCTCCGACTATGCACCACCGGCTTCTCAACAGGTTCTTGAGGCCTCTGCCGACGAGTTGAGAGCCATGCTACAGACGTGTATCGCCGAGAACCAGAAGCTGAAGATGGAAACGGCACACCACAAGTTGCAATTCAATCTCCTGAGTCTCCAGGCAGATGACGATCAGAAACGGGCAGCTGTTGAGCACGACATGGTACGTCGTGAGGTAGACGCGTTGCGGACTGCTGAGCACACACGCCAAGCCAGGCGCGAACTAAGTGCGACTTCCGAGGCAACGCAGGCAAAATATCTGCAGATGAAATCACTTTACGAGGAGGCTCTTGAAGAGGTTCAGACCCTGCAGCAACGAGTCAAGCTAGCAAAGAAGGTTATTCAACAGAAGGAAGAGGAGACGGTCAACCTGACAGAGGAGAGGGACATGCTTCTAAATCGAATCCGGGAGAACCGAGAACATCTCCAGAAGCTTTGCAGCCCGGGGGGCATATTTCATGGAGCCATAACACCTATCAAGCAGGCTGTCGCTGCCTCGCCACAGCAACACCGTCAGACACCTCGAACAACAGCACGTATGGCCCGGGATGGGGAGCATGGGTTATCAGCCCTTCTCCAGGCTATGAGCCAGGACAACAATAGTGCACCTTCCACCCCTCTCCCTGCATATCGCCCAGCGCCTCGACAACCTGGGAAGCACAGCCGTAATGCCCAGTCAATGTCGTCATTACCCACGACTCCCATGAACCGACCGATCGGACATCATGGCGGTCTGTTACCGTCTGTTGACCTCGTCCCTCATACAGAGCCACAACGGTATCAGCAGCGCCGTTACGTTCCAACTACACCTATTGACGAACCAGAACGCCGGCGTAAGAGCCGGGAGAGTACGATTTCAGTAGAGGATAACGAGGAGTTGGCTAGGCAGGCAATGGATGCGGCACAGTCGTTTGCATCTCAGGCATCAAATACTTCCTTAGGAGGTCGATCACACCGTACCGCAGATGATGAACCTATTTATGACAGCCAAGCTAGCCAGGCAGCCACAGAATTGCTGCGGCGGGATCCACGACAGAACTTTGAGGTCAGGTCAACAAGTCCGCGAAATGGAAATGCGCCAGCACCCGTTGAGAGATCGGCGAGGATGCAGGCCAAATTCTTCCCCAGCCTGAGAGAAGACACGGATAAGCGCAAGTTCAGCGGCAGTCATGGTCTAAGTGAGGAGGTACGACATGATCAGGGGAATCCAGCAAAGAAGTCAAAACTTCAGGACTCTTTGATTGATGAGCGGAGACGAATGGGACTTGGGATCCGATATAGTCAGTAACAGTTTGGATGCAAAAGCATCAATATAGGGACAGCGCTGGATGGGTTTCATTACGAACAGGCACATTAGGGGCGTTTCTTGGTTAGCATTTTTGGGACATGGCAGGGAAGGACGGAAGATTGTTCGAGATCCGAAAGTGCATCTAGGAGGAACGTCTTATACTTGGACAGAATAGACTACTTTTCTGGGCAGTCGATGCAAGCATCCTGCCGTTTTCTCCCATGAGTTTGTCCTTTACCTCGGGTCTAGTTGGTGATTGATACGAGTGAAGCCTCACCCAGCCACAGCACTCGCCACATATTTCACCCTCGCAACAGCCGACATCTGGAGCCGGAGGGCAACCCACTAACCCATCCCCCACATCCGGCTTCGGAACCGGGGTGGCCGGCTGGGGGAAAAGTCGGGTTTCGGCGGGGGGTAGCTATGAGCATAAAGAGATGGATGATTCCTTACCCGGAGTGTTTTCATGGGGGACATTATCTTGAACTTTTTGTTCTTTATCCTTAGTTATCCTTCCTAGATCTCACGTCTTGATCCTCTGCTTTTTTTCTTCTTCTTCTGTTTTTTTTTCTTCCTCACTTACTCTTATTTTCTTATCAATCTGGTGACGTCTCATCACCATCAATTGACCTCTCTCATCATGGCTCCTCAACTCACAAAAGGTCTTACCTCCATCCTCTCCAAAGCGCCCACCGACGTCGTCATCCTCTCTGCTCTACGAACTCCCATCACTCGATCTTACAAGGGCCACCTCAAGGATGCCTACCCCGAAGAACTCCTCGCTACTGTTCTCGCCGCTACGCTAAAAGCCAATCCTAAGCTGGACCCTGCTGCTATTAACGATGTCGCCGTCGGTGTGGTCCTCTCTGAGCTAGGTGGTTCTAAGGCCGCTCGCATGGCTATGAACCATGTCGGATATCCTAACACTACAAGTTTGTACACCGTGAACCGTGCTTGCTCTTCTAGTCTGCAGGCTATCGCTGCGGTGTCAGCTCAGATTCAGACTGGTATGATTGACACGGGTGTGGCGGCTGGTATGGAGAGCATGACAAGAAACTACGGCTCAAGGGCCATCCCCGTGGACCTGTGGCCAGAGCTCCGCGAGTCTCCCAACAGACATGCTAGGGATTGTATCATGCCCATGGGTCTTACTTCCGAGAACGTCGCCGACCGCTACAAGGTCTCGCGAGCTGACCAAGATGCCATGGCTGTGGAATCACATCGCCGTGCTGCCCGTGCTAGAAAGGAAGGCCGCTTCGAGCAGGAGATTGTCCCCGTGACAACACGTTTCCAGGAGGTTGACAAGAAGGGTAACAAGGTTGGCGAGGAGCAGACCATTACTGTCACTGCCGACGACGGTATCAGAGAATCCGTCACTCTCGAGGCCCTGGCTAAGCTCAAGCCTGCATTCCGACCCGATGGCGCTTCAACGGCCGGAAACTCAAGCCAGGTCTCTGATGGTGCCGCTGCGACCCTCCTCATGAGACGAAGCACCGCCACTGAGCTTGGTCTCTCAGACCAAATCATTGGAAAGTTCGTTTCCGCCGTAACCCACGGCTGCGATCCCGACGAGATGGGTATCGGCCCCGCCCTCGCCATCCCCAAGCTTCTCAACCAGCACGGCCTCACCAACAGCGACGTTGACCGATGGGAGATCAACGAGGCGTTCGCCAGCCAAGCGCTGTACAGTCTCCGAGAGCTAGGTCTGGAGGATGCCTGGGCCAAGGAGAAGGTTAACCCTGACGGAGGAGCTATTGCCCTGGGACACCCCCTCGGTGCTACGGGAGCGAGAATGACAAGCACGCTGTTGCATGGATTGAAGAGAGATGGTGGTGAGGTCGGTGTTGTTAGCATGTGTGTTGGAACTGGTATGGGTATGGCTGGCTTGTTTGTCAGGGAGTAGAGAAGACCATATTAAAAAAAGAAAATTACGGTGCATTTGGCTGGTAATCATGGTATTGGCAGGAAAATAGACGTCATGACAAGAATGAGAATAAAGACAGGGTTAAATGTTCATCCAGGCGTATCATTGTCCAATTGACATCAAACATATTTCCTGAAATCGCTGCTCATAAACGTATAGACTGACTGACTGGCTAGACATGGCCAACCATATTCTTTGAGAAGCCCTTGAATCCCTTGACCAACCCTGTCTGGCCATCTCTCTCAACACCACCACCGATAACCACACCCCTTCCTGTCGTACCCAATCCGATGAGACTCTTTCCAACAGCATTGTAATCCCCAAAGAACCTGTGTGCTCGAGTATCGTCCCCGCTTGTTAACCCATGTCCTAGGGTGACGCCCCAAAGACCAGCATCGCCGACTCGTATTGCATGTGCCGAAGAGTTGGAATCGCGTTCTAGTAGGATAGAGTAGATATAGCCTGTGTACAGCACTGCTGTCTCTGCTGCTGTAGCAGGGAATGTCCACGTCTTATTTCCATCGACGGAGATGGGATGCCAAGGCGTAACGAGCATCTTGCCCACAAGGCAGAGAACTTCTCGCTCAACAGGCGTCTTTAGAACGAGAGCGACACGTCTAGGACCTCGAGGCGTACACACTTTAACGCCACGACGTAGTTTTCTAATCGGTACTGTCCGACCCGATGCGAGTGTGACAACTGTAGAGCCTGCAAAGCAAACTCCACTGGCATTGTGGTATCTGGACATGGAGATGGAAGGAAAGACAGAGCCGCTGGACGATTTACCGTTGCGAACATAGTCTTGTTGCCGTGAGGGTTCAGGGGCGGGTAGGTTATCAAAAGCCTGGTCTAGGAGATCCCGAGCAGATTTGAACAATGGGCTTGTAGTGCCATATTGGAGTGGACCAGGGTCTTTGAATGAGTTGCAGACCTGACGAGTATGTGCGTTAAGAAGGGACGGGAGGAAATGACAGCCCCATCTGAGGAAGGTTGTTCTGGATTCAATAGCCAGGAAAATTTGTCCTTTGGGATCCTCAGCAGAGAGCTCCTGCATCAACGACTTGTTCTTGTCGTCAGTGTAGTCTTTCGCAGGGATGGTCTTGATGAGAGTGAGGAGTTCCTCTTTCCTATGCTTGACCCCAGTCTTGTCACGTATAGCTTCCTCTGCTTCACGCTCACCATCCGAACGGATAGGGAATATGGATGACAAAAAAGCACAGATGCGCGATCTAGACCTGTGATAGGCGATTTCTGAATCGCCGAGGCTAGTCTTGTCAAAAACACTGCGAGCTACTGAGGTGACGGGGACGAAAGGACCTTTGCCGATGTCGTTGATGCCTCGACCTTTGGTACACTTGCCAGGTTTTGCGTAGGAGAGACTAGCGGTGACGAGGGAATTAGAGTTGCTGTCTTCTTTTGACTCCTGTAGTTTCGACAAGCCTTTGACGTCGAGGTAAATGTCACGAGTTTGAGCATATTGTATGTTACCCAACTTTATAGTCAAAACGAAAGCGCTATCTTTGGAGTCATCGATAGGCTTTGGAGGTTCTCGTTCAACCGAGATGCCAGTCGTCTCCTCTAGCTCCAGAGGTTTGGAGTAGGTGAGCTTGAGGAGAGCATTAGTAGCAAACGTGCTTTGAAGGTTGGCAACAGCATGAACAAAGACAGTGCCAATCATTCCAGCATCAGGGATGAAGGCGTAGTTTCCACCCCCAACCTCGGCGATCGACTTGAGCAAGCCAGAGCGAAGCTCGTAACCAAAGCCAAAGGTGTGGATGGAGGCTGGAAGAGTACCCAAGGCTCGGATCTTGGGAACGAAGCCAGCGGCAGGGTTCCTAAGGTCGATTTGTTAGAGGAGGACAAATATCGAAGGTGGGTAATACGTACATGTGATTCGGCATACCGTCGGTAAGAATCATGACGGCCGGGACGTTGGTAGAGTCCAGGTCCCTGAACAGCTTGATACCCTCCAATAATCCCTGCCAAAGATTTGTAACGTCAAGAGGGCGCATTTTCTTGATAGTCTTTCGAACACGTTCTTTGTTTGCGTTCGTCATTCTCACCAACGGCTGGAGAACGTCAGCCTTGCCGGCAAATGTCACAAGGCCCAGTCTGTCGTTCTCATTCATGGTCTCGAGGATGGTAAGGGCAGCGTGCTTAGTCAAGTCCAGCACAGAAAGACCTGTATCCTCGCCATCCTGCTCGCCAGGAACAGGAGCTGCTGCTCCCATGCTTCCTGACACGTCAATTACCAAGACGATGTCGCAAGGGACATGTGGGATGCCCGCTGTGGGAGTGGCAGGTGGTTGGATTTTGACGAGGAGACCATTGTGGTCTGGAACGGGTTCTAAGCTGAGGGAAGCATCTTCTGACGAGATGACAATGGGGTTTTGTGAGGCGAGCGGTTTATCAGCGAAAGCAACCTCTCCCTTTTCGCAATCAGGGATCTTCTCCTTGTCATGATTGTTGTCTTTGTCGTTCTTGTCATTTTTCTTGGTGTCCTTGACGCTGAGGCCGCCAAAAAGGCCACTCAGGAATGGGAGTTTCTGTATACAACATGTCAGTATAAACCCTTATATCTCAAGTTGGAGTATGTGGGTATGACTTACACCCATTGTTCAGGATGGATTTCAACAGGATATTATAGTCGAACTAAACCGAAAGAATGGCTAGAATGAGACTGTGTTTTGTAGAAGAATATTCAGATCAATCGATGCGACGGATCAACAACTGGCAGATGAATGTATATATAAAAGTCCTAGGGCGATAAAGTCACTGCCTGGTCATCTGCCTCAAAATAGTGATCCCTATTCATAACAAAGGATCTGGATCTAGCGCTGATTCATTTTAACTAGCTGTGCGCCTCATCCTTGAGGGGCTCCCAGCAAATGTCAATGTGTCACACAGCCAAGCTCTCCGAAGATGAGTCGGGATAAACAGGCATTCACAGCCTCACAGCCCCCAAGGTCAGCTAACCCACAAATGAAAGGAGCCAATTCAGAAGCAAGCAGCATCTGAGTTCTGCCGTTGTCTTGATCTCTACGAAGGATATCCTTGAATCACAACGTGGTGCAAAGCTAAGGCGGGCGCTTTCGCTGATGTGAAAGCTGTGATTGGCGACACATACGCCGATGATTCCAACGCCGTGGACCGTAGCGTTGAGGCGTGTCTGCCTCGAGACTATCAACTCCAAAAGTCCTAGACTAAGCGGCGAAGTCGTCGTAAGAAGAAGTATCCGGGACCCCGCATCAAGTGAAGCTCGGATTGAAATTAAATCGACTTGGACTACAATATGCCGGTCGTGCGGCTCATTTGCCGTTTGATGAAGGGAATTGTGGCGAGAGGCTCAAGGCAGACCATGTGGCAGACACCAAGGCAGAGACGACGGGCTGATCACGTGTTTGGTAGTGAATGTGAGGGGCTTACCATGGATGTCGGTGAATTTGCCATAAAAGCGATGTGCTTTGCAGAATGAAATGCAATTAAGAGACAAGCATACAAGACAGCACATGTCTTCTTATTTGTCAAGCCTAGCTGATATCTGTACAAACCGGTTGGTTTCTAGGCTGTCATGAAACACTCTCGTTTATTCTCCAGCAATCATGAGTCCCCCCCATGATTGGATTTCTATGGCAGCCTAGATGAATACCCCGTTTGTAGGCATCAAAGTCCTACCCTTGTACTTTGATATTTGAACTTAAACAAGACTATAATAGCCCTTTTCAACAATTCCTATCGGCTCCGGCGGCAGCACATCTTGTGCATCGTCTTGTTTACTTCAGAGGTCTGGTGGATTGTAGCGGGAAGAAGCGAAAGATCGATCCCAGTATGAGCTCCACCCTAGGCATGATCATGACAGAAATGTGAGTGCTAGAATCCTGGCCATACCTTATGTGCTGGTAACACCTGGAGAGTAGATACACAAGGTTTCGATATCTGCTAGGTGGCCATGTGTCTGACGTGAACTAACACAATCTGGACGTTCCCATGTTACCAAACACCGGGAATGCCTAAAATCTTGTCAGCGCCCATCACTTCTTCGTCTCTCCAAATCTTTCTGTCGCAATATTTCCAGTGATCATGTTCCAGCACATCCCCGCTAAAGAAAGTCCCCTGCGTCGGCGGTTTCCGACCATGTCTAGGGGCATCAGGTGGGTCTCCATCAAGCAATCAGCAAATAGCAAACCGAAGAAACCCCCAACTTCAAAATTTCCAAGACGCACTGAGATTAGATACCCGGAAGAAAAGAAAAAATTTATCCATCATAAAAAAAAAGAAAGAGCCTCGGTTTCAACTTTTTTTTTTTTTCTCCTTCTCTTTTCTCCCTCCTCTTGTTTTCCTTCTCTCGGGCATTTTCCCTTCGGACTTTGCTCCCGTAAAAAAGACTTCTCCTTTATTACTCTTCAAATCGTGTTGTGAGATCTATATAACCAACGACCCGCCAAAATGACTGAGAAGCTCTACGTCACATACAACGATGTAAAAAATTACCCCGCCACCCCGCGCCATGATGGAAAAATTGATGGTCGCGATGCGATGCGCTGGGTTGTTGTGCAATTTCTGTCGCAAAGCAACAGTATTTGAACATTGCCTCTGAGCTGTTATATTCATTATTTTAGTTCAGTCTGGCGCACGCATCGATCGTCACCATCATGGCCAACCTTATCATGGGCTTCCCACTGACTCCCGCTATCATAGGTGCACAAGATGTGCCAGCAGTCGGCTGAGAAGCTCCTCGCCGACTTCCAGCCCCAGCTCATAATCGCCATCGGTGGTGGTGGTTATGTCCCCGCTCGAATCCTTCGATCTTTCCTCAAGAAGGCCAACTCTCCCAACATTCCCATCCAGGCCATCGGTCTCTCCCTCTACGAGTCTCTCGGTAACGACGAGGTTGAGGCTCCCGGTACCAAGGTCACCCGAACTCAGTGGCTCGATCTCTCTGCTCTTGGTGAGATGCAGAACCTTGTTGGCAAGCGAATCCTTATCGTTGATGAGGTTGACGATACCCGTACTACCCTCGAGTATGCCGTCAAGGAGCTTGAGAAGGACGTTGAGCTTGCTCGTCAGCGCATGGGCGCTGATGCTTCCAACACTCCCAAGACTGAGTTCAGCATCTTTGTTCTCCACGTGCGTATTCATCCTTTTATTAATCCAATACTCATAACTAACGAGTTTATAGAACAAGGACAAGCCCAAGAAGGGACAGCTTCCTCACGACATGATCTCCGACCGCTACGTTGCCGCTTCCACCGTCAAGGACGTCTGGATCTGCTACCCCTGGGAGGCCATCGACATTGACGAGCACGACAGAAACGCCAGCCTGCAGAGAAAGAACTAGAGCTTGACTGAAGGAGAAAAGATAAAAGTAAATCAGAGGGACGAAAATAGAATAAGAGAGGCCGGCTTGTAGAAAGGGCTGAATCTCATTACGATGAACGAGTTAATCACGGAATTATGGAAATTAGTTAAAACACCCGAATAAGATATTTATACGATCTCATCAATTACCCAAGGTTTCCCTTCGAGCTGTGTTTCAAGACTAACAATTCTCCGATACTCCTGACACCATCGCCGAGCAATGACGAAACTCGATCATTCCTGTACTCTTCGTTCTACTACTTTGTGTGCTGGGTTTAACTTTTGCGGTCGTTCAGATCCTGCGGCAGCAGTTCTTCCGCTTAGTTTCGAGTCTGGAGCCTGCCAGTCTTCAAGTCTCCATTTCGACTCCAGCTTTTGCATCAAGAATCCGGGGATACGAGTTAACGTCGCACTGGTGCTACCCGATTGCCTCTGGGTTATTCGAGTACTAGCTCGTATGTACCCGTGCTGGAACGCCTGCCAGACCTTGCCTATCCGGTTCTGCGAGTCGGCCATCCTACGATACACCGGCGCAAAATGTGGTCGAGGCCAGCATGGGTTTTCCTTGACGAATCTGACGAGGTTGTTCATGACCGATGTTGGGATCTCAGATGGGTCGAAGGACTTGCAGTCGCCAAAGTTGGTTAGCCACAAGGTCACATCGCCCGCCTCCATTCCCATCTGTACTCTGACACCCTTTGCGTCGAGCTTACATGCCCAGTGGAGAATTGCCAAAGAAACGCCCAAACTCATGGACCAGGCAAAAGTTTCAACTCCTGCCTCGGAAAAGAACTGGTTGATATAGATCGACCGGTTCCAGACTTGCGAGTTGAAGTGCTCATCTGCAGGAGTAGGTTCGCCCATTCGAACCTGAAGTCGAACTTGCGATAGATGGGGATTTTGCTGGACTGGACCATGAACTGCCGGATGGAGCCAGAGCTTCGAGTCATGGGCGCCATATACTCCATCAGATATCCTGCGTGGGCTACGGTAAGACCTTGGCGCTGGTAGACCTGGACTTTATTCCCAGCTGCTGGAACATGAACTGGCATACACTCCAGATTATCCCACAGCAGGTCTCTTGTCATGTCGTTCCACAGAGTACGCATCATTTTATAAGCGTGGATATGGTTTCTATACTCGACATCCGAATCGCTTGGGTTATGGTAGAGCTTCACGGCACATGTGGTACCTCTGATCTTTGCAGTAAATATTTGCGAAAGAATTGTTGTAGTAAGCTCCGTAAGATGGTACTCTTTTGAAGACATCTTTTCAGGGACGGTGCTGATCGCCCTTTTGAGTTTCTCTACGATACGAGCTGGGATGAACGGACCAGAGACATCAGAGGCCAGACCGCGCGATCGAGAGACGGGTTCATCAGGATCAGCGCTGAGGTAATATTGGCCATTACGCCGCGCAAGAAAATAGACATCGAATTCATCTTCTCGGTAGTTTTCGAGCTCAGGTAGAGGTGTAAGTAGTCTGTACTCCTGGAGTTCAAAGACGGAGTTCTTGAAGCCATCGGCCAGGCAATTCGAGTGATCTGTACGTCTGTTGGTCTTGACTAGGGGAAAAGAGTCGAAGCGGCTGTACTTGTGCCCGCAGAGGCAGCAGGTAGAAGGGTGCACCAGGGCCTTGAGGCTAGAGTAGAAGGAATCCATCGTGTTGGCTAGGGACTGAACATGGATGACAACCAAGACGTGAATATTCGTAAAGTGCAGCTCCTGTGGGTTTTGTTCTGTTCTCGTAAAATTCTCAGAATGTATTCGCGCACAAGTCTATTTCGTCTAATCATTAAGTCTATCGCTTAGAATCCCCAAAACCTTACACATCGCAGCTGTATGGGGTATATACTCTCCTTGTGCTTGAGGTCCCACACAAGCATCTCTTCCCCCATGTCTATTCAGATAGACACAGTAGTCTCAATCTACTGTACCTTCACGCGCATGCCTCTCTTTTAGGCGCTTCTCCTGCTTCATAAACTCTCTGATACCCACTGGCACGTCGCGGTAAATGTCTTCGTCCCATAGATCCTTTGCGATCTTGGGATCCTTCACTGCCCAGTTCGATTCTGAGCCACCACCATCTGAATCGACGGAACCTTCTGCGCCCTGCAGTGCTCTCTGAGCCTCAGCATTCTTAAGTTTCCACTCTTCCATATCCTCTCGGAAAATATCCCAAACGCAGTTGACGCATCCACTCATGCAGCAATTATCCGGTTCAGTCGGTTTTGGGGGTACAAGAACACCGGCGATGTAAGTTGCCTTTGCTTGACGTTCGGCCTCACGTCTTGCCTTTTCCTCTGGTCCGTAGTACCGCGATCCGAAAATGAGCTTGATCTTCTCCTCGGCCGATTTATCTGTCGTCGTTGTTGAGGAGAAGGTTTCTGGCTTGGAAGAAGGTTGTTGGGAGGGTTCAAGTACTTCGGGGTCTGCAGAACTTGGTGGGGTTTCAGGCTTCTCGGTTGGTAGAGGTACAGGCTGATCTAGTATGGCTTCGTAAAAGGGTCCTAGCGAGGAGCGTTGGGGCCATTCGTTTGATGTCGGCTTGGTGGCTAAAGATCGAGTACAGGTCGCGGCAGATTTATGTAGGAGCCGTAACCTCGGCACAAATCGAGTTGAAAACGACATGATTTTAGTGTTTTATGTTCAGGGATGAGGTTTTGCAGCGGAAGCAACTGGGTATATGTAACAGCGCAAGTGCTAAGAACGAATTGAAAATTATCACGTTGGCGATTTCCACCGGCCGAAACTTGGAGTTTCTGGTTCGTAAATCCGTCACTCTGCTTCGGACGTCATCGGCCGGGATAAAGACTGGAGATCAAATCCAGACATGTAGGATTTGTCATTGGTCAGCTGGTCTTTAGAGGCGACTTGCACGTGAGGGCGAAGATCACGTGGCAGCGTGTACTCAAAGAGACGAAGATAAGACGAACAATTGAATAATAATTAATATGGTACTTGACGACAAATTAAATAAGTTTCGCAAGCTCAAAGGATTGTTGTCGGATACACAGTGGACGTGGCTGTCTCATTGAGATGCTCACCAACCATAACTGACAATTGCACAAATCCAAACATCTTACCGCTTTCGGTAAGCGGTGAAGCCCACCCGCAAGCTGAGAGGACGCGACTGGGTTCATGTAAACAATCGCAATGCGACAGTGACGACCTTCATCTTGTGCATGTATCATCTCAACAAGCACATTTGATTTCACTCACCACAGTATCTTATTATGGAGGAATCTGCGCCTAAGAGACGGCGCACTTCGCCTCGTATATCATTGAATCTTGATACACCTTCAACCACTCCAGCAGATCGTTCTCCGACACGACCAAGGCGGCAATCATATGCATCTCCCACAACAGCAAGTCTTGCGCGCCATGATCCCCAAGTTCTTGATATCAGGAGATCTAGGTCGCCTCAGAAAGCTTTAGCCTCACAAAGGTTTAATGAAGGTGTCGAGCAGAGTCCTTCTGAATTTTTGGCATCACGTCTAGCTGAAAGTCGCCTGGTTAGTGAGGCTGGCACGCCAATGCAATTGGATCAAAGGACGCCAGGATCAACAAGCTCTATACGCAGGGCAAGAGGTGGAATGGCAGCGGCAGCAAGAAGAACCCCTTCACGAATCAACCCGAGGCCAACTCCTGCCGAAGCTCCTGCTGATGATGACGATTTCAATCCATTTCAAGGCAAAAAGCTTCGTCGCTCACCTCCTGCCGGCATCTACGCGCCTCCAGAAGCAACTCCGGCTTCTATGCCTGAGGCGGAACTGCCAGCTTTCAATCCATCATTTTCGCAACCAGAACCTCCGGCTTCTATGCCAGCACCAAACCTCCAACCGTTAATCGCTGCTCGTTCACCATCCCCTTCGTCAGCACGCTCACAGAGTGATTCGCCAATACATTCTGCGGCTCCTTCATCGTCTATGTTACCTCTTCGCTCGCCAGTTGAATCGTCGCCTGGATCATTTCCTCAGACAAGTGACTCGCCTGGTCGCCAGCCGTCGCCTACGCCACCTCCCCTACCAAGCGACTCGCCAGGTGGTTCAGAGCCGCATTCTCCAAGTCGTTCTCTAACACGTTCATCGAGTCCTGCACAACCGCCAGACTCGCCCAGTCCAGCACGTTCATCAGAGGGTTCTCCAGTTGAGCCATCATCTGGTTCAGCTCGTGTACCTGAGGAGTCTGGCGAGGACCCTGTGCTGAACCCTTCACCCTCAGCTTCACCGGAACCTCCAGCATCAATGCCACAGCCAGATATACTTCCTCTGTCACATATGAATCAATCGAGCAAGCCACCCTCCGCCTCACAACCTGTCTCAAATCGTCTCTCGGCAACAGAAACAGGGCCGCCCAGAGGTTTTCGCAATAGCCCTGTGCGATGGAGAGAGGCTTCTAAACCGAGGGAGTCATCACTGATGAAGCCTCCATCTCGACCCAGCCTACCAAGGAAGTTTTCAAAACCAGACCCAATGGCTAGAAACACGCAAGCTAGAGAACGGGCACCAGCTCAGGAAGATTCTGATCCCAGACAAGTCCGCGCTCACGACCCATATCAAGCCAAAAAGGAGGAGAGGGACAATCTTTTGAAGGAGATTGAGGCGCTAAAGAAGGATCTTGATATTGCCGGGAAGGAGAATGAGCGTATTCGGTTAATGCAATCGTCTGGCCAGACATTAGCACCCTCCAACCAAGACGAAATTTTGGACCTTATTCGACGTCGGTACATCGTTGACGACAACCCTAATCCAACATCCTCTCAACAACTTGTCAAGGCCGCCCTGAATCCCACTGCGCTTTTGCCGTTCGGCAAGGCGATCCCAGCAGTTCGCCCGGCTCCTGCTCAGGATAAACAACCGGACATAAAATCACACCATCCAGTCTTGATGAAAGCTGAAGACGAACTTCCATATTTGCAATTATTCACGCCCTTTTCAATCACGTCAAAGGTTTCTGTTCTACCTCAGCAGCCAGATGAGCCACTCAAACAGCTTCATTCAATAACTCTCAAGTCTCGAGAGATTCCTGGCATCTTCACGGCCCGTATCGAGATGATCGTCAACGCTCTCGATCTCTCTGTTCTTGACCTGAAAGTGGCGGCCCTGGAACCTACAGCAAAACCAGAGCTAGGATCTTTCTTACGCAAGATCTGTACAGGGGATTGTAACCGAACGATGCAGCGCAACATAGGGATTTTGTCCTGGGCCATGGGTGAATGGCTCCATGTTGCAGTCGAGCGGGCTGTCTTATGGCGTGCGTTGGAGGAGAGGCTCGGATCAAAGGAGAGTTTATTTGAGAGTGCTGAGAAACTTCGTGCGCGCAAACCAAAAAGAGGACGGGAGGATGAGGACGAGGATGAAGATGACAGCTTTGCTTCAGAAGAAGGTACCATACAAAAGGCGGATCTACTTCGTTACATGGGTCAGCAAGTCTTTGATATCAAAATCCCTAATGGGGATGCGGAAGATCCAACAATAAGGCTTGAATGGAAGGTAGAGTTCGACTGGACAGGAGAGGCCCAAAATAGACTGGCTGTGCTAGTGGGAGCCCCAGGAAAGTGTGAGTATTTCTTGTTCCCCTATATCTTTTGCCGTGAACTGACTTTGCATAGGGCATCACATGGACGAACGAGGTTCTTTGGAGAAGCTCCCAGGCCTCTTCTCGAAGCTTGTAGAAGGAGGCGAGAGTCCGGAAATAGCTGTACGGACTATTGTTGCATTGGTTGTAGGAGGACAGTCATGATTGAATGAAGCCAAGATTCCCCAGCTGTAGTATACAGTGTAGATTCCACGATGCGCGGGTCGCAGGAGCATAATGATACCACATATTAGACCTATATGAATTACATTGGTCATTTCACCAGCCTTGGTCTAGTCCAGTCCAGCCCATATTTCATTACACCAGATCCATGACCATTTTATCCCATTATGCCACATATTTACGTTGACGAGATCATCACTTAGTCAACATCGACACCGAGCTTTCGCAAGTCGACCTTGGCCTGATCAATCTCCTGCATAAGCTCCTTGTGCGCTTCGGGAACGTCGTTGAAGGTGAGGATGCCCCATCCAAGTCGGAAAAGGAGGAATGCGCCAAACGAGACGAGGGCCCAGAAGGGGAGCTGGAGAGTATTAGTACGACGGTGCTGTATACGGAAAATTGCGATCGAGACATACGACAGGGACGATCTCGTGTTGGACAAGAGCAGGAAGGGGAATAAGTTCAAGGAATAGAGCGAGGTAAAGCTATCGAAGAATTAGCATCAAGAAATCCAATCCAGGGGGGTCATTGACGTACGGAGCTGACGAGAAGAGCAAGGGAGATAGTCTGCTGAGCGCGAGTCATCTTGACGGTTGTTGGTTTTGTTAAAAATGAGCGTGGATATGGGAGGAGAAAAGGAACGGCGGGATGGTGAGGTTGATGGTCGACGGGGATATCAGATCTTAAAGGAGACGTGTAAGTTGTCAGGGGTGTGTGTTTGCTTTGCGCGTGGAGTGGGAGATTTTCGTGATGACTAAGGAGGGAGGGGATGTTGGTGGGTAAGGGGAGTTTAAGGGGGGACATGTTTCGCGCGGGTGTTTCAATGGTGACTTTATTTATTTCAAGTCTGTATTTATTGACGATTCGGGTCTTTAAAACGATACGATAGTTATTCGTGTGACCGTTGTTTTATCACTAATTACAGCATTTTTTATATATCTGGTCTATCATGATCACTCTCTACCTCACCAGTTACTTGTGTACACACTAACAAACAAAGACAATCCATGGCGGTAGGGTTATCTATATCTATGTTAACAAAACAAAATATATATCTAGAGACAGATTACGATTATAGGTCTAAAAGGTCCACTAGACTGTTAATCTCTTTCTCTTCTTCTCATTCCCATCATCACTCTCAGAAAACTTCCTCTTCCCCGTCTCTGATGGGCAAGTGTCAGAAGCATCGTCGAGAAATGAACGGATGTGCATGATTTCATCGTATACGGATTCTTCATCATCATATGTCCGAGATGGACGAGTTGCTGAGAGGTCGAAGAACGTGTCCATTTGGGCGTAGCCGTCGGTGTCATTCCCACGAGTTTGTTCAGTGAGCCAGTCATTGATCTTGGGGTCTTGATCCAAGTTGAATAGGTCAGCAAAGTCGGTCTCCTCTTGGGGTGGGTATTCATCGAGAAACTGACTGGGAGAGCATTGTTCCTCGTAATATAGGTCAGATTCGTACTCGTAATAAGGTATAAAAGTAGGAATGTCCTCCCCATTCACGACATCAGCGACAAGCTGGGTAACAGAGAGTCCGGCTGTGGGACTCTGGGGTGGTGAATCTTCCACGGCGGTTGCTTTGTTCCAGTCAACCTCTTGGAAAGGAACCCTGTGTCCTCCATTCTGCATCCTCAAGGCGTTGTCAAAGACCCGATGAGCTCTGGCTGAAACTTGTACGCCGGATCTTGGAAAACGGTGAGTGCTGATCCGAGGTGTAAGATCAACTCCCTCGATCTCCCGCCCTAGGTCTTTCTTGGGTGTGATGCTGACTCCAGGGTTGAAGCCAGAGGCTGGTCTCTCAAAGTGTTTTCCGTAGTATGGGTGACGTTTGATCAGGTCCTGCTTTGTTCTGCGGTTGATACTCCATCGGAGGGGGTACCCTTCAATCATGCGGAATCCACGATATGTCGGTTGATCCATCTGGAAGACCTGCTTCCAGGGATGGCCATCGTTGAGGTGTCGTGCAGGACAAGGTTCCATGCGTCCTAAAGCGGCGAGAGCTTCCCAAGCCAGTGTAATTCTGCGCATGTCGTGCCATTTTGTCACCCAATCTCGGTAGATTTCTCCATGGTCCCAGACCAGAGTGAATTCTTCTTTGGCGTCCTGTGTGTTTTCGAAGTCCTTGGCCAGAAGCTCGCTCACCTTAGACAGGTGGATGAGTTCGGCGCCAACGTTGAAGAAGCTCATGCGGAGATCCTTTTCGACACTGGTAGAATCGCGCATGGCCCTCTCGATGGATGGCCAGTCGATGTTGGTGTTCATGTCCCGAATAATGTCGCTATCACCAGGAGCGACAATCAAGTTATAAACCTGAAACTCACCAAGACAGTCGCCTGCGCCAACAGTATGTGCCAGACAGACGTTGAACATACCAGCATGGCAGCAGGATCCATGGAAAGGACACTGGTGATGGTTGTCTAGAGTTGCGTGTGGACACGGTGCCGGCGCTTCGAGGGGGTGGAAGATGGTAGTGCCGGTGCTGAGATTAATGACGACAGGCCGACGAGTGTCGCAAAAAGTCTGATGTACGACGACAGTGACACACATGATGAAGAGAAATTCCCGGATTCTATGTTATTCAAAAAGAAGTGTAGTGTTGTTTCTGTAGATGGTTGTTAAACAATAATCCAAGGCGTGCAAGTCAACGATATATGTACTGTTACCTGATGACCAGGACATCATTCAAGAAAAAAAACATCCAATTCGTGTTCTGAACCGAACTGAGGGATTGTTCTAGTATATACCCTTTTCTCTGCGATCGCACGTTGTGTGTTCTGTGATGCTGAACAATGACAATAGAGTAGTTGTTCTGGAAGTCTTTCACTGAGGAATAAAGAAGGGTGTTGTTTGGAGTTTTTTTGTCTCTCTTACAGACAAACGAGGATTGTTCGTGAACGATTAAGTGTTAGTGTTGAATGTCCTTTGAGAGGAGTCACTGTCATTGTGGATGAGGATATGTGAGAGAGGTGCATGTTCAGTGAAAATGGGTAGTGAAGATGGCCAGAAGAGCATTCATATGGTCGTGGTTTGACAGGTCTACTTGAGTAAAGCAGCAGCGAATGTGTCAATCACTGGTATATTGCAGTCATGATAATAATCAAGGCAGGAAGAGAATTTCTTTGGTAGATAGGTGCGTTCATTGAGAATCTTAGTATTGGCCGATGGATTACATCGTTTAAGTGATGATTGTAAAGCTTGTAGTAATTCCAGAACTGATTCAACATTGTTCTTCATGATCACTTGCGGAAGACGATGAGAATACTCGGGTAATGTTAGAGCATGGCAACCACCAGGTTATAAGGACCGCCGAATAGAAATAGATTCGTTCATGTTTCTAAATGTTTGCTTCTGCTTGGCCGTTTTTTTTCCCCTCTAGAACGACTTGTAATTGTGACCTTTGTATGGGTATAGGTTAACTTGGAGCTCTGAAAGGGTCTCATTCACTCAATATGGGATATAAAATGCCATTGCGATAACCATAACAGTTGTACATGATCGATTAATTGCAACTGTCTGATGTTTTCGACGTCGACCTCATCATGCCAACCAGACGCTTATTGAAGGTATCAAACTAATCACTTCAACTTCACTACCAGTGATTTACTGACCACTTGCATGGGACAAGAGAGTTTTCGCAAAACCACGGTGATTCCAAGACACTAAAAAAAGAAAGTGCAAACACTTAGAAGCACCTAGCCAAGGGAAACCCATGCCAACGACGCACATGACTATTTGAGGCCTACCACACAAGCAAATCAATGTCTGACTGATACGCAGGTCATCACATTCCGAGATAATCACTTCGACAATCGAGATTATCTAGATTAAAATCTTACCCCTCTCCTATTGAGAATTACAATTATTAGAGACGCAGCACATGAAACTGTCGGTTTATCTAGGGTAGCCTTCATGCGCTTTGACGATTGACACCATGAGATAAAACTCGTGATGTCCATTCTCAAGGGGGGTTACTCCTGTGTGACACATGATCAAGCCACTACTGTCACAGTCGAAGATCGACATCTTGCATGTGAAGAATGGGCTGGTAGGGAACTGTGACCCCATCGTGGTTGAACATGTCGGCAATGTCTCGGTGTGCAGTCGGGGAAAGGGGATGTACAAGTGATGTGGTCAAGGTGAATGACTAAAGTCTAGACCTGTTTAACAATGGGTCATGTTTGAAGCGTGAAGGGGATCATCTCTGCGCAAACAACTCATGATAATGGACTGTAGATAAGGATGATTGATGGACCGGTAATGTGATGCATGGCCAGCAAAGAGAAGGGAATGTCACCAGTTCAACACCACACCGAATATTTAAAGTGTTTCCTATTTTGTAACCCTGCAGCTTGCAACCACCATGACCTCACCAATCAAGTCTGATTTCAACCCAGGACTCTTTTTTTGGGAATGCCCTCAGGGAGACAAATGGCACTGCGTTACCGCCTTTGTTTTCCCTAATCCAATGTTTAGCCAACTACGGAGTACAGCGACTAGAAAACCTCGGCACCCGTCAATAGCATCTTGTGAAGAGTCTCACCCTTGCAAGGCTATGGGACGCCATGTTTCACGCCAAACTTGGTCATGAGCCTTGGTAAATCATCAAACCCCGACACTACGTGGAATTCTCGTGAATCAATAAATGGCGTTACTGAGCAGAACCAAGCAATGGTTAACATGAGATGAATAACGAGATCAAAGCCACGACGTGTCACACCCCTTGTCATGAGATTTTATAACCATCCCGAGGCGAAAGCTGAGTTTGTCCCCAGTCCGTGCATTCGCGTGCCTGGCGGGGAAGAATCGTCTGGGTTACAGCCACGGTAAGTTGTGCCGTGCATGCAACAGACAACATAACATGACATAAAAAACACACATGGGGTTGACGTGGGAGACGCTCAGCTCGTTGTGTCTTTTGACATGTGGGAAGTGGTGGTATTCCGAGAAGTGACAGCACAGCCCTTTGTTCGGCTGCATGTGTATGTATGTGCCGTACACTAAGAATAACGCAGGGTGTGCTTGACAAATAGTAGGCAGGTAGGTAGGTAC
>JABFFC010000403.1:0-76376 GCA_013623535.1 Fusarium penzigii
CGTGTATATAACGCCAGCCTTCCTCATGCTTCTAGGAACGGTAGGTATAATAGTAATGGCCCGATGGCGGTAGTTAAGCCTTGTAGATATGTTGGTTTAAACCCATGCGGATGTGTTGGTGGCATAGGTTGCCGTGTTGCCGGGCCTAACATAGCAAAACGGTTAGGGAAAGTTCTCTCCAGTATGCATGGAATATCCAGCCAATCAATTAAGCAAGTAAAGCCTATGGTATATGTCAGGACCAACACCAATATACAGAGTTACTAAAGCCCGGCTACAGGGCGTTTACTGCTACCTAGAGAGGAAGGAGTTTATCTTTTGTTCGCTTCTTATTCATTTCCCTTATGACACATCTGCACCCAAGTAGGGTGGCAGACCTTGGAGGGTAGCGAACCTATGGTAATACAGAAAGGAAACATATGTATTTGTATATAAGGCCATATCTAATTGCTCTCGGACGTCAACATCCGCGAGTAATCACAGTTGCCATTGCCAATTATCCTGGTTCACACCACTTATAACAGTAGTCGATTCCTGCCCCGCATGTTCATGTTGCGGCGTTAGTCTAGGACTTTCCTATGTATGTCCTCTTGCATATGCTGTTGGTTGCTAACGAACTTTTGTTTTAGCCTTAAATAAGCAATCAGCCGATGTTGAGGGTAATAGCCAAGGAATATTGAGTAGGAATTTCCTGTCAAGTCTGATCTTGCTTGTGCTATTAATTCTCGAAGAATTGTGTCAAGCACGTCAAACTTGCTGCAGCGCAAACGACCATCTACACGGATCTGCTCAATTTGAAGGTGTCCATCCAGCAGACGCTGTTGGTCAAGCCTACACTTATCAAAACAACGAGTATTGCCGTATAGAACTTACGACAAGACGACCAATTCCCGTTTGCTTTGTCACTGGGCTTTAAGTTTCTGTATCTGGCGGAGCCTGGTACGCGAATTCGAGACGCAGAATGTCTGGTACTAAGCAAGAATGCGAAGGATGGGTGGAAAGCGACATGATCTACAAGGAAGGCGATAAGATCTACATTATTAAGCAAGAATCACTTGCACGAAGATCTGAGCCAATTCCGACGGAAGAAAAGGAAAAGATTGAGTACTTTAAGAAGTATGCTGATCAGGTGGTCCCCACGGATCCGAATGTTCCTATTGAGAAAGGGAATCTAGTTAATGTTCCTAAGAAAGAGTAGGAGGCAGTATTGTAACAGTGATGGAGTGATAAGGGTAGCAGTACTTCAACATGCGCTACATAAGGGATGAAAGAGATCAAGTAAGAAGCGGAGATAGGAGATTAAACAAGACGATTATGTTGGTGTGGAAGTGATGGATTGAAGAAATTGGCTTACGAGGTAGAAAGTTGTGGGGGGAACATATTGGGAGACGACTTACATGTCATTCAAAAGACATGTTCTACTATAATGAGGTACGTAGCCAACATTTTATCGGTAACCTCGAGTTCTTGTTGGACTCTACAGATAGTTGGTTCCAATGTGGCAGGTGAAAGGGATGATAATCACTCAAGTTTGTAGACAAGGCGGATCGAACAACCGAGGCGTAAACCAAGGACAGATTTATAGATTAATCATGTGGCAAGAAATTTCATGACGCTCTCGGCATAATAGAAAACTAGGTTGATAAGATCCAGAAGAAGCGACACTTCAAACAAGTATAAACTACGGTCGTGCAGGTGACGCGCGTGTCGTGTCGACTGTGCGACGTCAATTTCATGCCTGTTCTCAAATTCTCTTTAGGTGTCACATGCGTTGAGTTTACATAGACGTCAACTCTATCCATATTGCCCTACTACAATTACATTCACTCATGACCACATGCAGATTCAGTCGAAGTTTTACTCATGTCCCACATTTTCACCTTGATCAAACAATACAAATAAATACAAGTCTTCTCCGGCTGCCCCCCAATCCCCAACTCACCCGCGTCTGACTCCTCTCCGTCCATCCAAAATGCGTCTCATCATTCTTTGTATGGCCCTTCTGCCAGCCATCAGCCAAGTCGCTGCCTGGGATCGTAAGTAACCTCCCTACACCACGAGAGCAGCAGCACTATCTAACACCAAACAGTCACCTTCTATGACAACGTGTACGACTGCAATCCCAACATCGACACGAAATACCAGGTCATCACCGGAGAGTATTCCAACTGCTACAGCTTCGGCCATACCATGCCTGAGACCAACTGCCGCGAATACAATAAGAGAACCAGGCAGAAGAAGCCCTGCTCCGGCGTCTTCAGGCCAAAGTCGGTCATGCTACGCGAGAGCAGGGGATGCAACTTCTTCGCTATGGCTGATTGTCAGAACGTCCCCTCCAAGGCACTCGATTACAAGTGTCTCAGCATCAGAGAGCTTCTGGCTTGGCATGAGAATGGTCTGGGTAATTGGGATTACTTTGCAAGTTTCAAATGTGTACGTACTTCCTTCATTTCCTTGGCCTTATTCACCCACATTACAGCCTATTCAACATCAAGATGGATGGCTAATGCGTGTACTGTCAACAGCGTAACACTCAGGAACTTTTTGAAATTGTAAATGACGTCCCGCTGTAGGGACCATGTCGTAAAGTCCTCTACCAAGAGACATTCAGTCAGTCTATTGATATATAGATCCCTCGGCAATACAGAACAATCACTCATGATCCAATACTCTACGTATGCAAGCACACGCGTTCCTTGCCAAGGGATAATTCTCGGCTCCCACTGACATGGAATTGGTGCATGAACAAGAACTTAAATAGCTCAGCAATGAAGTTCGAAAATGATCCAATAGAAGAACACGATTCTCGCTTATTAATCACTATTGGAATCACATCATGAGAGATTCCCCTCCCATTTCTCTTATACAAACATCACCGCCGTGCACACCAGTCAATTCACCACATAGATCACCACAGCTGTTCTAGCACAATTTATCATGACTTCCAACACGATTTATGTCATCACTGGTGCCAACAGAGGCATCGGTCTTGGTCTGACTAAATCCCTCCTTTCTCGTCCCTCCACCACCGTCATCGCTACTGTCCGCAATCAGGACACCGCGACCAGCCTCAACGATGATCTATCCAACGCTGAACAAGGCAATGGGAGCACCTTTCATGTAGTCCTGCTTGATTTGGCTGCTGCTCCCTCACCCGACAAAGTCCAAGAGATCATCGGCGCTGTGGTCGACCACGTCGATGTCCTCATTTCCAACGCCGCCATGTCTCCTCCCATGACACTCACGACCCAGACCTCAGTCGACGACCTCCGCACCTCTTTCGAAGTCAACACCATCGGACCTCTTGCCGTGTTCCAGGGCGTCTGGCCACTTCTCCAGAAATCACCCACTCCGAAACTCATCAATATCTCGTCTTCCGTCGGAAGCATCTCTATTCTCGAATTCCCTGGCGGCGCGTACGGCCCCAGCAAGGCTGCTCTGAACTGGGTCACCAAGGCGCTTCATAAGGAGAATGAAAATCTGGTTGCTGTTGCGCTTCACCCTGGCTGGGTGCAGACGAGGATGGGTGAGGCTGCGGCGAGGGATTGGAAATACCCAGGACAACCCCCTGAGACTGTTGAGGGGTCTGTGAATGGGATGCTTGAGGTTATTGATGGGGCGAGTCGGGAGACGACTTCTGGAAAGTTTGTTACCTATAAGGGAGATGTCATTCCATGGTAGATGTGTCTAGATGTGCCTGGATGCGTTATGATGTATCAGCCACGAGGTCTTTCTTCACAGTATGCTGTTCACGGGATCGTTCATAATGATTTCTGACGGAAGACAGTCACTAGATATGTATGGACTTACAACAATGCATGTGCTTTCTGCTGTGTCATCTGATCATGGAAATCAAAGCTGTTGCGTAGTCAACAAACATGTTTCTTGATGCATAATAGACTCGAGTGACTTACCCTGAACCTCACCTCCACCTTGCCCTCACGCAGTCTCACATCAACAGTCCTCTCAACATACTATTTTTCATTCTATTAACCAGAATACTCCATCTATAAACCCTCTCATGCCTCATTTCTCACAGCCCTAGCCATGGGGATAATCCCTTCTCTCGCAGAAGGACTGTCGGCCCTTCTATCAATAAACTTGAACTTTTGATACAGCAATGCTCCGTCTTCGCTCGCGTCGACATATACTCCAACACCATCTTTATCCGCAATATCACAACCCCATTTCACCAGCATAGACCCGGCACCTCGTCTCTGATAATCAGGATGAGTCACCAACGTATCAAGATCTGCACCTAGTCAGCCAAAATCCCTCATGAACAAAATTACCAATGACATACAATAATGCTTTTCCTGGCCTGCCATAACCTCTTGTCTCTGGTTCTCCAGTCTTTGTATAAACGCATCACACGCTTCCTTTGGCATATCCTTATCCCAGGCAGGATACCGGGGTCCTCTCTCCTGCGCAGAGGCAAGATCCCACTTTGCGTAGGCGGCGATCCGAGGACGACCCCGACTATCGAAATTGTCGGGATCGACAACCTTGATGTAACGCTGGAATGACTTGCTCATCATGTCCGCACGATTAGCCTCGTCCCACCAACGACGCACACCGGGCGTATCAGGCCAAAGCTGCAATACTCCTGGCGTGGTAAACGCGGCGTACCATAGCTCCGTCAGAGCAGGGACATCCTCCAGAGTGACGTCCTCCAAGACGAGCGCAGTACGGGCCATAGCTGTAAAAAGATGGGTGTGGTATAAGACGGAAGAAAATGGGGGGTAGATCACTTAGTTTGACTTTGATAAAACAAATGTATCAGCCTCAAAACCTGTTGCAAACCGATCGTGCCTGAAATAGTTTCTCAAGAGGAGGGGCTGGTCAACTGATGTTGACCAGGGGAAACAGTCCTGCGTGAGTCAGAGACGTACGGTGTGGAAATCGGCGTTGAATCAATTAGAGACAAGAATCCGTGTGTTAAGGAGGGGCTGTTAACGAGCAGGACTAGACCATTTTCAGTCAGTCTTTGCGGTGTTTTGCCAATGTACCCCTTGTTTGATGCACATGTTACCAAAATGCTCATCGTCGACTGTTTCTCGTATGTCTCCCAATGCCCATCGACTACCCTGTAGCTTACATACTACGTAGAGCATGCGGCTTTCTTGTCAAAGTGACCTCTGTCTTTGTTGTATCGTATTACTCTGTAATAATCATCATTGCATATCATGTCCCAATTATTAACTTTAGTCCATAGCAAACACCACGATTTTTATCTCTTTGCTTTTTATCGCCCCTCTCCTTCTCTTCATCACAAGTTTCCCCTTTCATGCGTATCACGACATGCTCAGTGGCCATTTAATCGACCCAGTCAAGACCTAAGCGAGCTAATGATCGGGGAACAAGGACATTCCCCGGGGATCGACTCCTTCGATTGAGTGTTGCTCTTCTTACCTGCCCTGGAGGTTCAAAAGTACAGTACAGCACAATCCCAACGTGTGCAGAACCATGGGGTTGGTTGTCTTATCAGAGACGTGTCCTTGACCTATAGTTC
This sequence comes from Fusarium penzigii, assembly GCA_013623535.1. Lineage (NCBI taxonomy): Eukaryota > Fungi > Ascomycota > Sordariomycetes > Hypocreales > Nectriaceae > Fusarium > Fusarium penzigii. The sequence goes on from JABFFC010000403.1 coordinate 5,513, forward strand.
GCATATGGTAGGATGATGGTTACACAAAATCCTGAACGTGTCTTGGAGAATCCTGAATTAATTTCAAAAGAATCTTCAAAGTTTTCTTTTTTTCTTTTCTTTTCTTTTCTTTTTTTCTTTATCTTTGCCTCTATGACCCTGTATTTTGCAGCTGAAATCCCATGCTTAGCCTGCTATTCCACGCCGCGTAATAGCATGATTAGTGATACATCACCTGGGACTACGGAACAAAAAGAAGACTCACTGAAAGACCGGGCGGAAAGAGACTAGAAATTTTAGAGAGCCAGCCAGTCGCATTCGACGCTCGTACTTTGTTCGTGGGGATCGGCTCTGAGACTTACCGTACAGAGGTTAGAGTATCTTCAGCAGGCGAACGAATCGGAGAAGAGGGACTTGGGGTGATGATCCCGGGTGGGATACGCAACCGAAGGCTGGGGTGGATTCCTTTGAAAGATTACAACAGCATTCTTTTTCAATTCCAAGGCAGCCAGGCACCGAGAAGTCATCAATCTACCCCGGTGGGAGAGAAAGAAGCGGATTGTGCCCATAATGAACGGCCGCTATCGTCAAACGTTCGTCAACTACTAACCACGTAGACTGGCCACTACTGTCCGCACCAAGTTTTAGTCAAGTGCCGACACTTCCAAGTGCCATTATATGCCGTCAAGGTGAAGGGTCTGATGTACGCTACAACCTTATGTCCCCTAATACGACTTGAGGAGTGGGCTATCGTCCGGCAGGCATCACACCCACTTCCCTTCCGCTTCCCTTCCCCTAGTCAACCTTGACTAAAGAAGAACCCCTGGGCACAAGACGGCAGGGGCCGCGTTATGGTGGAGAAAGAGACAGCGGTAGATCTATAACCAGTATGGAAACCGCCCGCCCCCCTCGGAGAGTACACTCTGATGCCAGTACATGTACCGGACTTTGGTCTCATTTAAACAAAAAGACCAGCTGCTTAGCTTGGGTTAAGGAGAGAAGGTTCCTTAGCCGGGGTTGTTTACCTTACGGCGGATCGGGCGCCTGTTGATCCCGGCGGGAGACGACCCCGAGGATGATACTACGGTATACTACTGTACTTCATTCTTTATTATACCATGGAGTGCTGTATAGCAGAGTAAAAGTAGAGTACAGCAGAACCCCCATTCCCATTGACCGATCCCTTCTATGGACGAAACCCCCATTCTCCAGGGGTGGGGAATCCTTTTTGCCCCCCCCCTGTGCAATGCACTGTCCCGGTTCTGTTTCTTCACCAACCACACAACTCTTCCTGTTGGTTGCGTCTCGGAATGGATTTCGTGCGTCTACCGATCTTGGTATCAAGTCCAGGTCCAGGCCATCACGCCTGTCTACGAGATTCGTCAAGAAGGCATGCATTAAGTTAATTGCCAAATTATTCTTCCTGCAGGGGAAACACATCCAGCCTTGTCCCTCTCCCTTTAATATCTTTGTTCTTATTCTTCTTTATCCTCTTCGTACCCCCTACATCCTATCCCATCCCACGCCCCCTTACGATTCTCGAACTGGTGTTATTCCGGGCGTACTAAGATTTGATATTACGCTGTGGCTGGACGTAGGAAGAGAGATTGCATGCTGTGTGTGTCCCAAGAGAAGAAAGGTCAGAAAAGAAAAAGAAAGAAACACAGAGGATACGCATGAGAGAAGAGGAAGAAGAGCAGGAAGGATGATGTGTTTGACCAGGGCAATAAACGAGACAGACAACGGCTTTTTTCTTTCTTCTTTCTCTTCGTGTGTCGCGGGTACAATTTAATAAATTAATTATGCACCCCGTCTTTTGTGATTTTCACCTACTTTTTCACTCTGGACTTGGTTTTTTTTTTTTTTTTGACTTGACTTGCCACTTGGCTATGCTATGGCGTGGTCTCCAGTGATTGTCTCGACACATTGACACATTGACCAAATTACTTATAAACTTTCCCTCTCTTGAACCCTTTCAGCCTCCTTTCTTTTTCGATTGGATGCTTTGCAGTCTCTCACATCGTCAAGATGCTTGTGCCGAGAGAGCATGAATCGCCCTTTAACAAGGCGCCGCTCATACGGGCTATAGCGGCGCTTCTCATGGTCATTACCATCTTGTCTGCGATCACTCGGTTGGTGACGAGACTGGTGACGGTGAGGAGTCTCAAGCTGGATGATGTACTTGTTGGCGCATCTGTGGTATGTTCCTTTCTTCTTATTGTTTGTTTTATATGAGAAATAACATTGATTTCTCCAGATTGTCGCTATTGCTCAGTCAATCGCTGTCATAACCCAAGGCTCCAATGGACTCGGCAAGCTCCAAGGGCTCACCACCGTTCAAAAATCTTCCATCATGAAGGTGAGTTCGATTTGATTTACAAGTGATTGCATAGAAAACCTGACATGTCAAGGCTCACTACACTTCCGACGCCCTCTTCATCCTCGCCTTGCTGCTGGCCAAGATCTCGGCAACAAGGACAATCTGGGGCATGGCACCTATGAAGCGCAGGCGACTGATCCTGGCTACAGAAGGGCTCATCGGCCTCTGGGCTGTGTCGTCGATCGCTGCCTCATTCTTCCAATGTTCGCTTCCAGAGCCATGGGACTACATCAATGGTCAATGCTTTAACCGAGTAAGTTGATGTTACCTCGAATCTGTTGAAAATATCTGACTGTGTGATAGTCTGCGTTTTGGGCGTATGTCGATGGCATGAATATTGTCACCGATATGCTTATTACATCTATTCTTGTCCAGATGTTTATTCATCTCAAGACATCAACAGCCAAAAAGACGCTGGTCATTGGTGTCTTTGGATGTCGAGTTTTGTAAGGCGTCACCAACATCAGAGGAAATGCAGGACTAACATCGGTAGCATCATCCCCCCAATTGTATCCCACATTTACTACTACAAACTCGCGACAGAATCGAAAAATCCCACCTTCGACATGTGGAAACCCGTCGTAATCATTCAGGTTATCCAATGCATGAGTATCATGTCAACATGCATCCCCTACCTCAAACCCTTCCTCGACAGTCTCGACTCTGGCCAGATGATAGCGGGCGATCTACGAGGAACCAATAGCAAGGGCAGCAACAGCAGGAGCAGAAGTGGCTACGCATCGAACCACCCAAGCCGATCCCGAGGAAACACAACCAGGGGAATCATGTCTGTGACGACGATGGCGACCAACGCCTCGCACCGTCGACAGAATTATGAAATGATGGATATGGATAAATCTCGCGATAGAGGGAACAAAGCTACCGTCACGACAGTGCCTGAGCCTAGCGGTTCGTGGGATGGTCAAAGCCATACAAGCCAGACCGTGCTTGTGGAACAAACTTGGCGGGTGGACGTGCACAGAAAAGACAGTCCCATGACGGGTCACTGATTACAGCTCTACGAGTATGAATGTATATAGCAACAACAACAAACAGATAAGCATAAACTGTCAGGGACTTTTAGAAAGCGAAACCGAAGGCAACAGGAAAGGATGGAAAAGGACTTGTACGTACATCAAGCAATGAATACGAAAAAGTAATACAATGAAAGAGAAATGGCATGATGATGGATCCATTGATTGTTTCTAGAGTCAAAAAAACGGATACAAAGCTGGGACAATCTCCATACTCGAAAAGTCCCATGTTCAACTGCCGTCCAGCTGAAATTCAGGGGAGTTGCCTGTAGAATTTTCTAACGTCTGAGGGGGAAAAGAAAAGGGACAGCCAGTTGAGAAAAAAAGCAAGCCCATTTGACAATGCAGAAGAGGCTTGACCTGATGCAGACATTCGAAGCAGATAACGCAATAGCACAAGCCCAGCCCATTCAAGTACCAGTATCAAGATGGGAGAAATAACAGAGGGACACTAATAGCATCAAACTCTGAGTGGCTTATGCATAATAGATACCAAGTATTAGTGAAGATTGGGTCCAGCAAGGCGTATTCCTTAGTATCAAATGTGTTCTTGGATGGCATCCTTGACAGAGTCCAGTACAGTGCTGCACTACTGGCAAATTGTAGTCGAGAATGGAGAAAATAATCCAACAAGGTACAGAAAAAAAAGAAGCTAACCAGAGACAAGGACTAAATCCCCTTGGTTGTATGATCGGTGGATACAACAAACCCCCCCCTGTCCCCATGTCTAGTCTAAGGAAAATCCTTTCTTATCTCTTTTCTCCCTAGTCCAGAAACTTACTTCTTCCTTTCTTTTTTGCGTTGCTTTTTCCTTATATGAGACAAGAGGGTAACATGTGTGGATTTTGGAGGGGGGGAGGTCATACGACGGAATAAACCAGAACATGGTCTTTTTTTTTCTTGGTCTTTTGTGCAGGGAAAGTAAGACGATCCTTGCCCTGATTTACGAGTTTTATGGGGAGGATCGTTGGGTAAAATCCTTCTCAGGTAGATAAAGATACCTTTTGTTGCAAATCATGGGTTACGCTAGTAAAGAGGAGACACGGGTCAAATTGGTTTGACGGCCGTCCACCAAACTAAGAAAAATCTCCTTGGTCTGCCAAGTCTCCGGCCCGTTCCCATAAGTTCCATGCTGTTTTTAATCCCTGGGCATTGTCACTAAAGACATACGTAAAATATCAATTCACCATCTCTTTCGCCAAGAGACAAAAGAACAGAAAGAAAAAAGAGCCGACGGCTGAAGACCCCCCTTGAGCATGTAAATCCTCTTACCACTCTGCCCGCTAGACGGCTTTAGTGTGCGGTATATCTGCAAGAACATGGTATTCTTGCATGGTGCTATAAGATGCGGGCAGGGGTCGGAAGAGACGTTGGTTGAGGTTCCGAACAGGGTGTGTGACTTGTCCAGGAGTATACCGTTAGGCGATCCAACAATAAAACATGCTTGTCGATGTAGGGGAACAAAGCCTCCAGGATCTGTTACTGGGTTATTGTTCGATAACTCCATTATGTCTAGTGGTTAACGGTCAAGTAACTGTACTGTACACCACCCACAGGTTCAACTAAGCTCCATCACATCCCACCCGTGTATGCCCATACCCATACCCATACCCAACGACGTAGGAGACAAAAGAAGATGTAACCTGTAATGTCGCATCCATCAGACAACCAGGTCCATGGACCATCTTTTTCTTCCACCTGCAGAAACCCTCCCCGAACCGAATCAACGGTTCGCCACGCCCTCCCCCCCTTGACTGCTTTGCCTGCCCGTTGCCACGAGAAATTCCCGTGCAGACAACAGTAATTACCTACTTAATACATGATCCCCTTGTGGTAAAGGTAATATAAAAAAATAAATAAATCAAGCTGTCAAGGCTGCAGGAAACCTTCTTTTCTCCCATAAACCTCTTATCTTTTGACATCCCCCCTCCCCCTCCCTTGAACATCAACCCCCCAAAGGGAGTTTGAGTTTGAGAGTTTCTTACTTTATTCGTCGTTAATCTCTTTCATTATCTCTTTTTTTGCACCAGTACCACTCTCTCCCTCTTTAATCTACATCTTGCATCTCCTACACTCCTTACAAAGATGGGTTCTGAACGAGAGAGCCACGAGCTCAGCAACAGAAGCCCCGGGAAGTCACCGGAGCCCAGAGTTGAAAATGTTACCTCTGAGGACTTTGACCCTGAGGAATATGACCGAGAGCAGTTGGCCAGGCTTGGTAAGAAGTCTGTTCTCAAGGTATGTTCTTCAGCCTCCTACTTTCACTCCCATTATCTATCACAACAAAATACTCACCATCACTAGCGAAACTTTCGCTTCTTGACCATCCTAGGCTTCAGCTGTGCCATTCTGGTGACATGGGAGGGAACTTTGATGAACTTTGCCCCAGGTCTTGCCAACGGCGGTCCTGGCGGTCTCATCTACGGCTTCATCTTTGTCTGGATCGGTAACATCAGCGTCTTCTCTACCCTCTGCGAACTCGTCTCCATCGCTCCCACATCCGGTGGCCAATACCACTGGGTCGCCATGCTTGCGCCCCGATGGTGCTCCAAGTATCTGAGCTACATCACCGGATGGTTGACTCTTGCTGGATGGCAGGGTACCTCTGCTGCTGCTGGTTTCTTGACCGGCACCATGATCCAGGGTCTCGTTACGTTCATGATCCCTTCGTATAGTGCACAGACGTGGCAGGGAACGTTGATGCTCTGGCTTTGCATCATGATTGCCGTCCTCATCAACACTGTCGTCAGCTCCATGCTTCCCAAGCTCGAGGGTATGATCTTGATCCTGCATATCATCGGCTTCTTTGCTATTCTCATCACCTTGACCACCTTTGGCGCCAATGGTGATGCGTCTAGCGTCTTTCTCGAGTTCCGCAACGAGGGTGCCTGGCCTACACAGGGCCTCTCGTGGTTCGTCGGCCTGTTGGGCTGTGTCTTTTCCTTTGCTGGTAAGTTTTTCATTCATCCATCGTTCTCTGACGTCCAGTGGCTAATTAAATCTTAGGTGTGGACTGCTCTTTCCACGTAAGAACCCAAAACCCGATCGACTGATTCTATCAGTATAGAGACGAACAATACTGACCTTTACAGATGTGTGAGGAAGTCCGCAACCCCTCCGTCGCTGTCCCTCGATCTATCATGACCAGTGTGTCCATCAACGGTGCCATGGGTCTTGCCATGATCATTGCTATGCTTTATGGTGCTACCGATATCGATGCCGCCATCAACTCCCCCACCGGCTACCCATACATCGAGATCTTCTACCAGGCCACCGGATCCAAGGGAGGAACCGCTGCCATGACCTCTCTCATCATTGTTATGACTCTTTCGGCCATTGTTGGTGTTATTGCTGCTACTTCCCGCATGTTCTGGGCTTTTGCTCGTGATCGCGGTCTTCCTTTCTGGGCCACCCTCTCTAAGGTACGATCTCTCACGTTTGCCAAAGATCTACATGTACTGATTTATCCAGGTTGATTCGCGCACCAATGTGCCTGTTTACGCCATCGGAATCACCAGCATTATTTCCTGCCTCATTGGCTTGATCAACATCGGTTCCGCTGTCGTCTACAACGCCATTATCTCGGTCGCCGTCTCCGGACTCTATTCATCCTACCTCATCGCGGCCTCCCTTCTCCTCTACCGCCGAATCGGAAAGGGCTACAAGATGCCTGACCCTACTGTCCTGCCTGCTCTTGCCGATACCAGCGCTGAAGAGGGTGCTTCACTTGCCTGGGGTCCCTGGCACGTTCCCGGCGTCTTTGGCGTCATTAACAATACCTTTGCTTGCGCTTTCATGCTCGTCATCTGGTTCTTCAGCTTCTGGCCTCCTCAGACTCCTGTCGATGCCTCGACCATGAACTACTCTTCACTCATGACTGGCGGTGTTGCTCTTCTCAGCACCATTTACTACGTCTTGCATGCCCACAAGATATACCAAGGACCTCAGATGGAAGTTCAGGCCAACTAAATATTTGTCTAACAATAATAAGGATGTTAGAGTTAGTAGCATTCGATGTTTCTGTAGATATCGCAATTAATAAACTGCTTGCTACTATGTATAATGATACGTTTCAATGGCGTATATAAGGCGAAGATTAGCACTCGCTGCATATTAATCCTGCTGGTTACTGTTAGCAATCAACAACCACAACTAACTCATTCAGGATGAGACAAAACGCCTTGTGCACAGACTTGAAGTTGATCTAGACGAAAACTGTCACGAACCAACGCTCGATCGCCGCATGCAATCTAAGTATACCGCCGCGAAGAACGTTGTAAGCCTGATGCAAAGGTCATGCAGGGGCAAGGCAAAGAAAAGCCTCATCCATGGCGTATTACCGACACTCCTGCCGGTTAATTGTGAACCCTTGCTGTAGTTAATCTGTATCAACGCGACCAACACATGCCCTGAGCTGACGGCTTACTTTACCGACTGACCGGGAACCCAACAACCAACAGATGGTGACCCCCTGACACGACCAGAGGAAGCACCTTCTTAATTGGTATGAGTGAACATGGAGTGCTTGTTGGTTGAGATGATTCGCTCTCTCGCATCAAACAAGGCACAGTATCGTGGTCAGACGTACAACCAGGCAAGTTATTGGTCACTCGTGGCTGAGTGTCGGACTCGGAAGATACGAACTGTGCCACTCGGGAACTTGGGGGCGATGGTTGCAAATAGACACCCATCGGTATTACCATGCCTGACACCCTCTTGCAGATTGTTAGCAAGGGGTTCATTAAATAAGGTTCAAGATTAAAATATGTGTGTTGGTTCATGTAGTATCTGCTGGTACCCAGAGTGTGGGTGACGGGGAAGTTGATCGAGATACGTGGCGGTGGTGTCGTGCCAACTCAGGGGTTGTGTTTGATGCTGACATGTACTATTCTGGTTGACTTCCGGCTCCATGAGATGAACATTAGCCCAACTGCTGCTTATTGTCATCACAGGATCTGTCTTCTAGCAGTACCTGAACAAGAGGGTTTGTGTAGTGTTGTTTCTCTGGATAAACTGGACGATAGGAGTTATTGCGGATGATCTGGAATATCATGCTGTTTGTAGTTGTAATGACTGAAAACGAAGTCGTGCCTATGCCATTACGTTGCTCCAGTGACTCTCTCTTTCGTATTTACTTGACCATATCAAAGACATAGCTAGAGTGAACATGCTCACTTCTGTCGTGGTGACTATCAAGCTCTCGCCGATGGAAGAAAGGTGGTATATACGCGTTCATACAGCTTTTATGTGCCTGGCTGAACTTCCACTAATCCATCTAACATACATAGGAATGCTGTGTACATAAAGAAATCAGCCTGTAGTAAGCATTTTAATCAAGACGTGAACGTTTATAGACATAACATGATGATTGTCCATAAATAACTGAATAAAACATGCGCTTTGATCATTTATACTTGAGTCGGTAGGGTAACTGTGACCTCCATTTCTTGTATGCAAAAATCAATCTATCCATGTTATTCCATTCACTCGTCTCTATCGTGTATTCTCCAGTCTGGAGTTGTTCAAGTCAGAACTAATCACCCTCGCATACAGCTCAACCTCCCGTAAGGCCTATTCATGCTCACTGCTTTACAACAATCTTCTCAAGGGCTGATATAACCTGCTCAATCTCCTCGCCTACACGAGTTAGTTAAGATCGTCAATGAGTTGGGACAACTTACGAGTGTTATAATGTGCCATGCTCACCCGCACAAGGCCGTCCGAGGGGTCTAATTCGAAAACATCCTTGATTAGACGCTGAGAATAGAAGCTGCCATACCGAAAACCAAGATTGGTCTCTTCCTCGATAGCGAAGATAACGTCTTTGGAGTCCCAGCCGTTGATCTTGAAACTGATTGTCGGTACACGAATACTCGAATCGGTGCTCGTCTCTCCAAAAATGACAGCATCCTCGCGCTTGTTAAGATAATCAAGGAGCAGTGTCTGAATCTCGCTCTCCTGGCGTGTCGAACCTTCCCACCCTTCCTGTAGTAGATGATCAACCAACGCAGGGATGCCAGCTATCAACTCATAGCTTCCCGCAGAAAATCCAGCCTTGTCTGCAAGTGTCTCTGTAGGATTGAAGAAGTGGCCCAGCGGTCGAATCAGTCTTTGGGCCTCGCGGCTGGCGTATAGCATGGCAATGTGTGGTCCGAACACTTTATACCAGGAGAAGCAGTAGACGTCGGCTCCAAGGTCTTTCACGTCGATTTGGCGGTGTGGTGCGTAGGCTACTCCGTCGACAATGACGAGAACGTTGGATTGTTCGTGAGCAGCGGCAGCGATGGCCTTGACGTCGTGGATTGATCCGAGGACATTACTACAGTGAGTAAAAGCCAGAAGCCGGGTCTTACTTGAGAGGAGGGGCTTGAGGTTATCGACCGTCAACTTGGGATTGTTTCCATGTCCTTCTGGTTTCCACCACTTGATAAAGAGCCCTTGCTTTTCAGCCAGATCAAGCCAAGGGGCAATGTTACCCTCGTGGTCTAGAAGTGAGAGGATAATTTCATCTCCTCGTTCAAATGTTAGGCCGAGGGCGAAGTTGCGAAGGATCTGGGTTGAAGAGGCGCCAAAGACTAGCACTATGAGCATTTACTCGATAATAAGTTCGACTGGCAGAGTAATTACCGATCTCGTCTTTCTGAGCATTAATGTATCGTGCACCTGCTTCGTACCCCTCATTATAACGGCGAGTGGACAGTTGTCCGACTTTGTAGGAGGCGCCAAGCTGGACGTTGGAAGATATGAGATAGTCTCGAATTCTACAGCAGGTCAATTGAGTTCCACTATAGCTCAAAAATACTCACGAATCAGCTACGACTCCAAGAATTTGACTCCCGCCAGCATTGTCGAGAAAGACCTGATCTTGTTGAAGCGCGGGGAACTTGGCCCTTACGGCGGCAATATCGAACTGAGACATGATGGAGAGATGATAGCATACAAATGAGAAAAGACTGGATCCCAGACTGGATAGTTTGCTCCAAAAGGGTGATGGTGATTCAAGACCAAGGAGATGACATGAGCAGATTATGTCTGAGGTTATCGGGGTTTGATCCTGTCAGCATGTTGCATGGAGGCGGGGTAAACAACGGTGATTATGATGCAATGTTTTCATGGGTAATTGGACAGTTATGATTATAACTATCAGAACGTTGTATCTGAATTCACTGCCAAGTTGAAGATAATCACCTCCTTTGTAAGTATGGGCTTTTACTTCTTGTTCCATATGAACTCTCCCTGCTGGAATGCGGAAGTCCATACCTTAATTGTATCATTGCCATGAGCCAGAATGTTTGGTGCGTTGAGTTGTCACAATCACGGCTATCATCGGTTATCATGCCGCTATCATGCTGACTGTCATAAGGCTCCCTACGGGTTGCAAGTATGAACAATCTTTTGGGGATGCCAATCTAATAATGGAGAGTCTACATCTACGGTCTACCATATGGATTGGAACCGATTACTCGCAGTTACTCGCTGATGGTTAGGGGCCCTTACGAATATAGCGTGACGTAAACATCAGTGATTGTTCCTGGTACGACCATGACATTGGAAAAATGTGAGAAAGCGAAAGGCAATCAATCGACCAGGGAGAAGAATAAGAAACAAAACCCTATCGAAGTCTTCGACGATGAGGTCAACAATACAAGGGTTGGATATTGCCCTGATACCTACCTTATCGAACAATTTGTTCCATAGCACAGGTACATGCTGGGTACAAGTAGATGACTTCCTGAATAAGTATTACTTGATGAATGTGAAGCCTTTGATATATTCAACCAATGTCTGCTCTTTATCGCTGAAGTTGACAACTAGCTAGGAAGTACGAAGACGGTCAATTCCTGGGTAGACCCTCAGTACTAGCTGAATACTGCCATGTCGGCATTTACAATATTACCGTCCATGACATCGATATTCAAATCATGCTCTATTCCCCGTGGTAAGTTGCTATATGTCGTCTTGAAAAATCCCTATAGCTGAAGACTGTATAAGACATGGCGAGTCAAATTCTACGGACGGGGTTTTGGTATTAAGGGACTTTGAGACGCCCTGTATGGTAGGAAGAGGCGTTGAAATTTTGAAAACAGAATAACAACATGAGCAAATTGTCTTGATTTGGTCCATGCATTGTATTTGAGCCTGACTATAAGATAAACCTGACACTACAACAGGACGCCTGCGCCGTTCCCCGACCTCAGTACATTAGGACAGGCCCCAACACATGTCCCCCCCCACCCGGGTACGACAACTTCAGGATATACGAGAACGCAAACTCTAGTCTTCATCAGAGCTACCATTTCCAGCAGATGGTGGTATGGTCACTTCCTATTCAGTCTTGTAAATCTCTTACTAAACCACTCCAGCACAACCATCAATGTGGCAAGAACGGCGGACGTGGAACTTCCAAAAGTGAAGTCCAAGGCCAGACTGTTATTCTTTCCGCCAGTGTCGGCGATGACGGCTGGATCTCTGTTTGATTTGAAGTATCCTAGTATACCAAGTCCGTTGCAGTACAATCCTGCTACGGCGAAGTGGACGATACCATCTGTGTATTCTGGATAACAGCAGACACTGCATACAACGTCGACATCCAAGCTACGAAGTGTTGTGAGAATGACGGCGGTCGGTTTCCCGAGGTGATCAATTCGCTCAACGGGGACAACGCTGGGTCTAGTACTATATGTGGTCATGAGCAGTGTCATGAAAAGGGACGTCAATACTGAAGTAGCAGTAAGTCAAACACACTCTCTTCAAACCTGATGTTTCTTAACATGGTGTTATAGTGGCCTGATACCACCATGGAAGTGCTCTTGGTGAGGGCCTCAGATCTAGTACTAGGGCGGTGAATTGACAAGTCTTGTTTCTGACTCAAACGAGATTTCTGAGTCACATAGCAGTGATTTCGAAGTGCTAATCGAATGCTGTTTAATGTCTTTGGAAGTCTGTACGACCATCTGGGGGATAATACGATCTAAGATGATGAGTGTGTTGATATCTAGATGGACATTATCATACTCTAGGTAACTTCAAGTAAATTAGCTGATACTGATGGGTCTTGAGTTCGATGTGTGCAGTTGTCAGCGAAGTCTTCATTCCTTCACGACCTCTCACAGCCAACCCCCAACTGTCAGCCAACCGATCGATATATACCCTATCCAAGTCAATCTACATCATGACCTCCCAACTAAGGATAATCACCTCAAACCCCGAGATTGCAGGTCCCTTCTCTCCCGTTTCAGACCCAAACCCCGTCACAACCCCTAGCTTTCCACCAATCACCACACCAATCCCTCATCACCCTTGTCGCAGTCTAGCCAGATATTGGCGGGAATACAACCTCGCACCGGTCCATTCGGCGGAGTCTACACGACCGTGAGACGAAAACAGTCGATGTCGCCGGGGGATGGACGTCCTTAATTCAATGTCTTTTAAATACTTGTACAATACCAAGCCTTCCCCAGTCTTGGTTTCTTGATCACCATTCATTTTTGTTTCTTTTCTTCTGTTTCATATTTTTCTTTTTTCTTTACTCTATTCATCATGAAGACTTCCGTCCTCTTGGCTTTGATAGCCTCGACCTTTGTATCCGCTGCGCCGGCGCAGTCCCACTCCAACGTCGCTCGCGCAGACACTCTTGCTTTCCCCGGCGCTGAAGGATTCGGAAGAAATGCCGTTGGCGGTCGTACCGGTGAAGTCTACAAAGTGACCAACCTCAAGTATGAGATTTCTTCACGTCCTTTCCAGTACTACTTGATCTTGAACTGATTGGTCTGCAGCGATAAAGGCACCGGATCCCTTCGAGATGCAGTGTCCAAACCTAACCGTATCGTCGTCTTCGACGTAGGGGGTGTTATCAAGATCAGCGAACGCATGGTCGTTTCCAAAAACATCTACATCGCCGGCCAGACTGCTCCGGGAGGCGGTATTGTCGTCTACGGCAACGGCTGGTCCTGGTCCAACGCCAACGACGCCATCGTTCGCTACGTGACTATCCGAATGGGCAAAGGCGGCACATCTGGAAAGGACGCCATTACCATCGCCGACGGAAAGCGTATGATTTTCGACCACGTTAGTGTATCCTGGGGTCGCGACGAGACCTTCTCCATCAACGGAGACGTGTCGGACATCACAATCCAGAACTCCATCATTGCGCAGGGTCTCGTCTCCCACTCTGCCGGCGGTCTTATGCAAACGACCGGCGGCGTGAGTCTGTTCCGCAACTTGTACATTGACAACAAGACGCGAAACCCCAAGGTCAAGGGTATCAACGATTTCCAAAACAACGTCATCTACAACTGGGGCGGCGGCGGCGGCTACATCGCCGGTGACAGCGCCGGCGATAGCTACGTCAACATTGTAGGAAACTACTTCATCTCCGGTCCTGACACGAGCAAGTCTGCTTTCACTCGGGGTAACGCCAACTTCCACGCCTACGTCAAGGATAACTTCTACGACTCGAACCGTGATGGTGTTCTCGACGGCAAAGCCCTCTGCGAGTCCACGACCTGCTACTCCGACATGGACCTCGTCAAGACGGCATACTCATACCCCTCACCCAGCACTTCTTACACTGCCGCCAAGGCCCTCGACGTCGTCCTCAACAGCGTCGGCAACTCACGCAAGCGCGACGCCGTTGACACCGCACTCATCAACGAGGTCAAGTCCTACGGCAAGAAGGGCGAGTTGATCTCCGACGAGGCCAGCATGGGCGGAGTTGGAACGATTGCTGCGGGGAGTGCGCTTGTTGATACGGACGGTGATGGAATTCCTGATGAGTACGAGACTAAGAATGGGTTGAACGCCAAGGATAAGAGTGATGGTATGAAGATTGCTAGTAATGGGTACACCAACCTGGAGAATTACATCAACTCTCTTGTTGCTTAGCTGGACTTGCGCGACACAGGACACTTATGGGGTCATTCATTGTATTTACATTTTCCTGCATATATAAATATCGATCGAAACCACAAACATTGTAGATAACCTGTCATGATCGTCCAATCCAACTCAGGGGGAATCATCTAAATCATCGTCACCTATCCCAACTCCCAAAGTCAAATAAACCAAAAACTTTTCATAATCCTTCGTCAAGTACATCTCGTATAAGGCGGGGGAGGGGGAAGGTCGAAACTCAACACCTGCTCTCTCATCTCCTCATCAATCTTGTCATAACTAGGCGGCACATGGATCCCCTGCGACAGGGTCTTCTTCGCCTCTGTGGGACACTGATCAATATCCCGAAGAAATGTTCCCCATCCGCTGACAGGAAGTTCTGGGGAGATGAAGAGGCTGATGGGCATGAAGGCGTCGTACTACAGAATTCGTTAGTGAGTATTGAGACACTAGGGATAGAGGGACATACCTCTGACTCGGAATCGGATGTGACGAGTGTTGCTGAGAAGTGCAACGCATGACTGATGGCGACACCCTGACATGAAAAATCAGGTGAACACCTCCTCACGATCCTAGGAAGAGGCAGACACTGCTCCCACACCGTCATGTCTTCGTCCTTTTCCGTCAAAAACCACTCCTTCACCGTCCTGTGCCCCTCATACACCAGACTCTCCTCTTCGTGAATCGTGTGCATCTCCTTCAGATACAGCTTGACATTCTTTATCGTGACATCAGACTCCAGCTTTGCCATCTGCACCTGGACGGGGATAAGTCCACCAAGCGCAATCGCCTGATGAGCGATCGACACGCTGAATTCAACTTTGGCGGCCCATTTCCCCTCGATGGTGCATGAGTCGAGTAGTTCAAAGGCGGACATGGGGGGACGACGATGAATGGCAATGGGCATAAAGTCGTTGGTTTGGTTCGAGATGAAACCGTTGCGGATGATGGATGCTTCGAGTCTATAGGTGATCTGACACTTGTCGCATCCCCGAGCGGTCTCTTGCTGGTCTCCGGGGATGAATAATTCAAAAGGCCATTCGTGGTGTCCCTTGGGAAGTCTATGGTTGAGGGTGTTGGTCGCTAGGAATGGTTCCCAGCGGTGTGTATAAAACACCTGCGTCTCTGTTGGGACCTCATCATCTATGCTATGATCTCTAATTATGTGTTAGTCCAAGTCGATGCTAAGGTACATCAAACCATCAACATACCTGTAGGTCCTCCTCCCGACAAAACATAGTTGAACACCCTGGACATAATCTTCTTTACCGACGGTCAATTCCACCTTTCCTCGAAGATACTGTCCCTGTGCCTCTTCCCCACAACCACTAAGGAAGATGAAGTCCGATTCAGGCCTGTTTTCTCTGTTAGACGCTAGTCGTATGTCAAGGGGGAGCGGAAAAGATCGATGCAGCGTACTGAATCCTAATTCGGCTACATCCAGCCCCTGTTAGCTTACTCAAAAAAGAAAGCATATGTAAGTCAAGACAAATAAGTGTCTTCTTCCTGCTGATATGTCTGCCGTGTAAAGATGTCGAAATAGTGTAACAAAAACGAACAGCAAAATCGGGCCGAATATTTTCTTAGGTCGAGTAAATAATCGAGCTTTGTACAAAGACGGGCATAATCTTCTTCTCTCTAGCATCTAACACAGCAAGTCTAAGCAGGGCTATCCGTGGTTTTATTCGAGGCTATTCTATCAAGTAGCCACCCTTTGACGTTACTATGAACGGCAGTAGATGGCGCGGAATTTCCCAAAAGGGTAATAACACAAGCAAACAACCAACAGACACTTGTCGATTATGAGTCGTGTTTTACCTAAAAGAAAATAGGTAGGAGTAACTAAGAAGAGAAACTATTCGAGATGATCTTGATCCTTCAGGCCTTGTCTGCCTTCTTTCGTTTCTCTTGTTCATACACATATATACTACGTAGTACATATAAATCCATGTTCTTCCGCCTTTGTTTCCTTCCATGGAAGTTCTAGGCTTCTAGCTCCATACTCTAGCGTTCTAGTCGGTGCTTGTTTATCCTTTTTTTTGCCCCCATTGAGTGGGTTAAATGCGGTTATAACGAGAGATAGTATTACCTTCATCAGACATACTTGATATTTTATCCTACATAGTAAATACTGCGTAGTATGCCAAGCATATAGTGATCATGCCCATGACCATCACCACTACTGCATATATCACCCCAGTATTCACTCATGTATTTGCCACACATAACCTGCTCACTTACTCTTCTCTACTCTATTTCCCTACTCCCCTACGCTCTAACACTCTCTTCCCTCATCCACGCAAGTCCGTTGACGACGTCAACACCAAGACATATTATATCATCTCCCCCTTCCCACTCTATTAATACTCTTCTCGGAATTCCCTCTCGGAATACATTTCCGGATCCATTTCCCCGTCCATCCCAAAACCTTGTCGTATCCCTCCCTTTACGTCTCTCGCTTAACCACATACACTTGTCTCATCACCTTTTTTTTTTCTCTCTTATTTCCTGCCAACCCCTCTACTACCACAAACGGTAACATCAACTACTTTGGAAAAAGCAACAACCAAATTTTATTCCCTAATTATCTGACTCGTAACACCCCCCTGGAACGGGATATTTGCACTACACATTCGCTTCCAGACCTGTCATCTCTTTTATATCTGCCCTCCCCCGCGTCCTTTTATTATCTTTTGTGGACTTGCTATCTATTCTTACATCCTCCCGTCTGTCGGCAGTGACACCAAGTGTCCGTTACCCCAGGTTCCAAGTTTGCGAAAAATGATGCGTCTCATTTACCACATCCTGATCATTCATTACTCGCCTCATCTCATCCCGGTATTATTCCTATTTCAACATATGAAAATACAACAAGGTAAATCGATATCTCAGTGGTATACTAATATCAACATAGCCAAAACCCAAAATGTATCATTCACACATCTCGCTCATGAGACTACCAATCTGTTTTAGACGCCGTCGTCACCTCTCATTCTCAGCGTGGGAAAAATTACGACGACACGCATGATATGAAGCCCATGTCCACTCTGAAACAAAAAGAAGAAGAAAAAAAAGAGGAGGCAAAATCACCTCACTTCATCCAATCCGAAACTCCAAGCAACGCTTCGACTTGCATACCCGTACCAGTCTGCGTAACTCCTGTCGACCGATCGATCCATCGACCGAGCCGACTGCATAATTAACCAAGAAGATAATGTCTCGAATCAATAGAGCATGGACTTGTTCTGCTCTTTTGATCAATCACGGAGCCCCACCATCTTCCTGGGCTTTCTTCACTCCATACTTCCTCCAACAGCGTTCCCGCTGTCAGAAACATATCATATCTGGTCTGCTCGTTCCACCATTTGCAGTACTTTTTTGCCTCCTTTCTCAAATTCTTGTCTTTGGTCTCACAGCCAGCAAGGAACACGGGCAAGAGGAGATGCTTCTGATGGACAGTGCTGCGGCGACATGATGATACATGGTTGAGGGCCTTGCGCGCAAGGAAACCCAGTCTGGCAGGCGGGGGCTCGTTTCGTCTCCATTTGAAGATGCGGTTGATGTAGATGAGCAGACCGTACCGCCATGCCTCTGCGCAATGGTGGAGGTCCTGCTTGTAGTTGGCCAAATCCTCTCGGTCAAGATCTGTCGACGCCAGGGGTTCCAGTGATGAATCACGACTGTTGAACCCTTCGTACTCGGGATCGGTCCACGCCTTGATCTGCTGTTCTACCTCAAATACGCGATCGAAATCGAACGACACGCATGTCATCTTGGATGCGAGTTCAAACTCCCGCGCATACGTGCCCAAACGGATCATGCTCCGGAACAGAGCCTCAGGGCAACCTGCGACATTCCAAAATGTGCGGTTTCCGGGGTATTTACGATTGAACAAACCCATAATGGTGGACTCGGAGAGGATGCAGCCCTGTCTACTAGTCATGGCCAGTGTGACATCCCACCTGGGGGTTGAGTCAGTACAGTGTTGAGTCTATGGGACCATGTCGACATACCATACGAGCATCTGCAGACGAGCCTGCATCTGTGATGAGCCCGGTGTTTTCATTCTGAGGGCGGCTTGGACCAACTTGTTGGCCCGTCTGAGGTACCACATCCAGTGACCCTGTGCTGAAGTTGCACACTTTCAAGGTTAGTATGGTTCAACATCAAATCTGGAACAGCAAACAGCCTGGAGAACTCACGTCCAACGTCATGAGGATAAGCAAAGCCTCGAGAAAGCTGGCTTGCGGTGGGGCAGCGTCTGCCTTGTTGTCGATATCGGTAATGATCTCGAGTGCCTTCTTCTTGTGCACATTGGCCTCTGTAGCGTAGTTGCCTGTGTCGCGATTGATGTGATTGTACGACAGAGCGAGGATGCAGTGAAACAGAAGCTGAGAGCCACGTTCGTTGGCGGCTGGAGACGGAAACGGGTTGGAGCTAAAATCGTGAGTCAAGGGCATGATGCAGAATTCTTGATCATCTATGGTGAATTAGATTAGCTCGTAGACTTTACTGTGCTCCAGTTTGCTGACTTACAGCGACTGAGTAGCTGAGTGACGGTAAGGCTGATCCTAGAAGACTCTTCCAACGAGTTGTAGGGAGTAAGACTGATCCTGTCAACTACATCCTTGAGGGGAAGAATCATGGCGTCTTCCCCAGGCGCATCTTGATCGTGCCTTAGGGACGGATCGATCAGTTGTGTGGAGGTGACGTCTTGCGGTCCCGGTGGAGAGTCTTCAGTTGATACAGGCGAGTCATCGAATGGCATTAATGGTAGGTCTGGTGCGAAATACATTGGTAACTGGTCATGTCCACCAAACGGATCAAACGAGACTCCAAAGGCCGATCCAGGATCCAGGAAAGAATTGGGTAGTGAGGTATAGGACCAGTCAACGTCGTCGGGCTGCATGGTGGGCGCAGGCGCAGGCGTAGGTGCTGCAGCAGTAGGAGTAGCCGTTGCAGGAGCGGCAAGCATCAACTGGGTGCTCGTGGTGATGGGTTGTCCAAAGTTGGGTGAGGCATCACTGGTCGACTGCAAGCCTTGCATCTCTTCGATCTGGGCCTGGGGAGTCTCTGAGCCGCGAAAGGTGTACATTCCCATCTTTTGCTTGGATTTGGCCTTGGTGCTGGGCCTTGAAGCCGGGCTTGGCGATGTGATAACGTGGACGACATCAGTAGGTTTGGTGGTGTTAGGGACATTGTGGCGACGTCGTTTCCGGCTGAATGCGCCGACAAATTTGAATTCCCTTGGAGGTTTGACCTCTGACGCCATGTGTGCTGTGCTGTGCTTTGCTATGCTTTGCTGTGCTTTGCTTTGCTGGATGAGGTTTGGTCGATGATGATGATCTTGGAGATGATGACAAAGACGTTTAAGGGTATGGTGCGATACGGTACGGTATGGGGATGGGATGAGATGGATTGGATTGAGGAGTCGAAGTAAGGGAAGGGAGTTGGAGTTTTGGTGGAGATTGTTAATTACGAGACGAAACGGACAGGACGAGACATTGGAGGCATCTTAGCCAAATGCCAGCCCAGCTCTGTGGTGCGAGACCCAGACCGAAACCTACCTAGACCCTGGAAAAAGACCACTCAGACCCGGACCCAGCGTCTCGGACCGGCTTAGCGACCGGTGTCAGGGCGTATAGGGGTGGCCTGGGAGTACCTCGGGTGAGCTAAATACAGTGTGTCTCGAATAGCAAGCACTGTATACGGGAAATGAGTCAGTCAAGACCATCCGGAAGTGTGTTGTTTTATCTGGCCAATGCTTTTCACGTCGAATTGCATGTGCATTTAATCATGTATGCAGTACTGACACCCATTCGACAATGGGACACGCCGGGACATGGGATTCAATATGGGGTTTCTGTGGCTGATCTGAATTGCATAGCTAACGGTCACCGCCTTGAAGCTTGAGAATGGTGTCGTGCCGGTGCTGTGAGCTGTGAGTGCGTATCCAAGGGTGAACGAATCACAAAATTGATGACGAGTCACAATGGTAGTTCATGACACAGGTTTGAGCTTGTGATGCTGAGGACAAGAAGCCTCTGACGACGGGCGATATGGAAAAAAAAAAAAAAAAAAGCTGACTCGTTTGCCTATTTCGGGTAAGAAGTCAATACAGTGCAGTACAGTCCAAGGCAGTCAGCGGAGATCTGACGTCTGGAAGCTAGTACAAAAGAGGAAGTAAGGCCAGGTGGGGTTGGTTCTATTACCCAACGTGGAAGTAAGGATGACATGGTGCAAGATGGATGAGTGAACGATTATTAAACAAGCAAGACAGGCCAAGATAAGACACGGGGAATTCCATGAATCGTTGCTGTTATCCTTGGTTTTTCCAGAAATTGTTGGAGATCTCTTGGCTTTGGGTACGTGGTTTGAATGGGTTTGGTATCCGGCAGTTGTGCACTTGTTTGTGTTGGAGTTGTTGTACCACGTTTTGCCTTTGTCCAAGGGTATTTAAGATATGGATTAAAAATAGAGAAGAAATTAATAAATGGAGAAAATCGCTCCATGAATTATTATATCAGTTTAGATGTTATCTTGCTTCCCTCTCTCCTCTCTGTCCTAACTTTACATATATGTTTAGTTATATATGTATTGAACTTGAATGCCTTGTTAATATATTGATTGATTGCTTTAATACGGATTAGACCTGTCAAGGTGCCTCTCACAGTCCCATCATCAATCTGCACGGTGCGGCTTCTTCCCCTCAATCTCAACTTCACAGTCGTTCGTATCGACGACAAGAGCAACAGCGGGGAAGGACTCGTTAATTCCCGAAAAGGTACAACGGAAGCTACGTCCGTCGAGGTGGAAAGCGCCTCCCAACTCCAAGATTCTCCCTATCCGTGGGAAAAGTGGCAGTTGCTTGCTTGGAAAGGTGGGAGTTTTAACCAAACCGGGATTAACTGGGAAGGTACGTATCATGATGACACATGGAACCCCTCCAAAGAGAAGCAACGTAAATTGAGCTCATTTTCACCGTCCAAATTGAACGAACAACACAACACAACTACAACTACAACCCCTCTACGAATCAAGGCATTTACCGCTCATTGATCCTTGATTTCTTTTCCCTGCTACGACTTGTCCTCATCACACATCCTTCAGCCACAGTACAGCACAGTCACAGTCACAATGGCCAAGACACAGAAAGACCCCGAGATCATCGAGTTGGCTAGAACCCTCAAGGGTACGCCCTGGTGCGATGAGTACGAGAAGATGATCTCTGGCATGCTGTGAGTATCCTCAGCTGATTTGTCCTCAAAACCAAACTGACACTCCGTCACGAGCTACGACCCTCTGGAGCCCAAGCTTCTGGCTGGTCGTCACAGAGCCCGTCAGCTCACATACAAGTTCAACAACCTTGACCCCAACACTGGCGACGTCAATGAGATTGAGGCCAAGCGACTTGAGCTTCTCAGAGAGATGCTCGGTTCAGTCGGTAACGGAACCTTTATCGAGCCTCCCTTCCTCCCTGACTACGGCTCCAACGTCAAGTTTGGCAAGAACTGCTTCGCCAACTTCGGGTATGTTTTCATGTCATTCCATGTCATTGTCATCGACATGACCGATGCCATCACATGATGAAAAGGTCTTACCGCTAACTCAATGCAGTCTCACCATCCTAGATACTAGTCTCGTCGTTGTTGGTGACCGTGTCCAGTTCGGTCCCAACGTCAGCATCTACGGTGCCGGCCACGAGACCAGCGTCCTCTCCAGAATCAAGTTTGTCGAATTCGGCCACCCCATCTTCATCGAGGACGACTGCTGGATCGGCGGCAACGTCATCATCCTGCCCGGTGTCACCATCGGTCGTGGAACTACCGTCGGTGCTGGAGCTGTCGTCACAAAGAGCATCCCTCCTTACTCTGTTGCACTCGGTGCCCCCGCCAAGGTCGTCAAGAAGTTGCCCACCGTTGAGGAGGAGAGGGCTGATCCCAACAACCCTTTCAACCAGATGGCTGATCGGGAGTAAACGAGTTATGAGCGATTAAACGAAATCAAATAGAAATAGACTTGATACTGCGTTTACCAGCGTTATTTCAGCTGGTCTTTGTATGTTCAATAGACGAAATCATGTTCACCATCATGTTCACCATCATGTTCATTATCATATCTAGTTGAGTGACTAACAATATCATAGCTAGCTCGCTTATGAGTTGTGACACTGCTCCAAATACTGATGTTCTACTTGAATTCAAAGTACAGTAACCAAAATTCCAACCAAGACGACAAAACAAAGGGCAGTCATATTCAAACTACCCGGTTAATCAAAACACTTACTCATTCAAACATCCCAATGCCTGCACCCTCTTATCCGCCAACAACATCAGCCTCTCCATCGGGACCTTTTCTCCCTTCTTGAAAGAAAGCAACTGCGCCGACTTGATCAGATTCTTGATCTCTCGTCTGTTCAACTTCAGCTTCGACAACTCCACCAACGACTCTTCCGAGATTTCAAACTTTTCCCTTCCAGCTCGGTCAATGAAATTCTCCCACACCGTGCGTCGAGCTTCAACCCCGAGATCACGATAGGGAAGGAATAGGTCAACACGGGATTGGAACGCGTCGTCAATGCTTGTGATGCGGTTCGTCGTGAGGAAGATGATGCCCTGGTAGTATTCCAGCTTGGTCAGGAAGATGGAGACGAGCTCGTTGCGGGCTAGGGATTCGCTGGTGCGTTTTCCGAGAAAGACGTCTGCTTCGTCGAGGAGGAGCATGGCGTTCCACATTCTGCAAAGCTCTAGAGCACGGTCAAGTGCGGCTTCTACCTCGGATGGCTGGATGCCCAGATCGCCCGCACTCATTGAATACAAGGGCACTCGAGACCGATCCGCGACAGCTTCGGCAGTGAACGTCTTGCCCACGCCAGGAGGTCCAAACATCATAATGATGAGACCTCGGCCCTTGTCTGGGATAAAATCATCAAATTCAGACTTGGAGAGACTCTTATTCTCGACAAACGCCCAAGCAAGTTCCTTCTCACCGTTGGGGAGGACGAGCTTGTCAAAAGCTTCATGGTTCCATGTAGCGTTTTTCAAATCTGCAATGTGCAGCTCACAGAAGGTCTTGGCTTTCAGGTCAAATCCCTTGACCCAGGGTGTAGTCATGAGAAGTTGCTCCTTGGTCAAAGGTGCGAGGTCCTCTGTTCGTTTCGAAGGACCTTTTGCGGCAGCTGCAACTTCAACGGGTGCGACTTTGAATTTTCCTTCGTACTTTGTGTCTGAAAGATATGCTTCGTCGTCTTTGGCTGATGAGCTGTTGGAAGCATCGCTGGATTCTCCGTTGAGAGGGCGGAGCTTGGGCTTGACTATGTTGCAGCTTCGGTAGTAGGCGTAAGCGTCTACGCAAACGCGTCCAGTTACCTATAAGATTAGTAACTTTGTTTTTGGTATCGCGATGCGTCAGACTCACAGGTCGTTTCTCCGGCTCCTTGGTCTCGAGAAGGACTTTGGTTCCGTTGGCAATCATGAGATGGTATCCACGCAACTGCTCAAACCTTTTACCCCGTTCCCTCATTCCGGCCGCAATCTCATCTGGGTTGTCGGCGAAATGCAGAGGGAAGACCGGCAGACCAGTGACTCTCCTGAAACCATCATACTCCCAGATGGTGAGAGACGTCGTAGCCCAGCCGCATTCCTCGCCATTCCAGTCTACGTACTCCATGTCGATAACCCAACCAGCAGGATTGCCACAGCGATCAGGCCCGCGATACTTGTACTTGATGACTCTGCAGATAGTGTCCACGCCATAAAACTTTGTCATGACGATACAGTTAGGCGGGAAGATCTGCCAGACATTTTCAAAACTGACTTTTCCTGTCTTGTTGGTCTGAGTAAGAGACACCACCGAGGAAGCGATGATGGGTGTGAGGAAAGCAAGAAGAGCGGAGGATGTCTTTCTGGCAGATCCTGGGGTCGCTGAAGCGTGGTGTTCCTTCAAATCATCCCATCGGTGAACAAGAGGCATAAAGGGCGGTTCAAAAGTCCAGTTCTGCAAGTCAAGGTCCAGGTCTTGATACTTTGCGAGGACCTTTCGGAGAACTTCTCTCATGGCAGGGTCATGGACAGTGATGGATTGGGTAACCCAATGTTTCTTGACATAGACGTGGCGATGAACGATGGGAACAGATGCGCTTGTCTTTTTCAAGTCCGCCTCCTCGTCGACGACGTTGTCAAACTCGCTCCATCGTGTTGGGCAGGAGTTGTATTGACACTTGTGCTCGTACCAGTTACTGATGAGTTTCGATGAGTAGCCTAAGCGGGCAGCTTCGGCGGCACCAGTGCTGTTGGAGAGGAGAGGTTTGACGTCGGTAACGCCCTGGAGGACCTGGGTGAGATCATCGCCTGTGCTTTTCTTGATAGGCTGGGACTTCCTCTTGGAGGATTGCGCGCTGGAGTCAGATTGGGGCTCGGACTCGGATTCGGATCCGGAGTCTGTGGTGTTAGTGAGGTACAGTCATTCGTGAATCGAGACGAACCTGAAGTATATTCCCGAAGTCCCATGGCGAAGATTTGAGTTGGTGATTGGATCTGTCTGATGAGTAGTTAT
The DNA here is from genome assembly GCA_013623535.1 of Fusarium penzigii. Classification (NCBI taxonomy): domain Eukaryota; kingdom Fungi; phylum Ascomycota; class Sordariomycetes; order Hypocreales; family Nectriaceae; genus Fusarium; species Fusarium penzigii. Next base: position 30,353 of record JABFFC010000403.1, read on the forward strand.
GCTTCTAGATGATGAGTTTGAGATGCTGATCAGGGAGTTTGTCGGGGTTTATATGTCTACAAAATTGGCATAACAATGAACAATCGTCCTCAGGTTCGCCTGATTACCTTGAGTGTTGGTAGCCTACCGACTTAGTCACAGGCCATTCAACGTGTGAGGCCGTAGGCATGTTTTCGTGAATGCTTGCATTCCTTCATGCTGTCAATAGAAATGGTTGGTGGATAAAGGGACTTTGGTAGGCAGGCTCCAATCAGATGTTTGCGAAGGATGAGGTCTGCATGAATGGATTCATTTATTCCCCGAGTAGTCAACAACGAGAAGTAATTTTAGGCAGAATCTGTGTAATCAAGAATGGATAGGACTTGATGTGGATTGTCGGTGGTTACTGTAAAGGACGAGTGAGTCATCGGAGAACAAATAATGTTTGCGGTGCGTGCATGCACTTGGTATTGATGGCACTGGGGATGCAGAAGGGAACGTCATTTACCCTATACGATGCTCTTGGACCGGTGTACAAGGGTAGGGGGATCGGAAGACAAGGAAAACGGGAGAACGGACAAAGGCCAATTTAGATGCTGGACTTGATGGGATTGTCAAGCATTCGAGGATGGGTTCGTCGGAGTTCATCACGGGACAGATCGGTGTGTGAGTTGTAACTCGTCGACTACGCCAGATAACAACCTGCTCTCTATCAAAGGTAGATATCGGACAAAGGCATACCGTCCAGAAAGTATTCATTATAAATGTTTGCGCAGAAATTGCAACAAATCTAAGGGATATCTAGAAAAGCACACATGAAATAGATAACAACTAAGTCTTGAAACATCAACGCATCAAACTCTGACATGAAGACTGCCACTAATACCTCGCAAACTGAATCTCGGACGACGTAGACGACGCATCTCCGCTCTGCTTCTGACGATTATCCTCTATACTCCCACTGTCAACATCACTATCACGGCGTCGATGACTCTGAACCGTAATCTCTGTCGTCTTCATCAAGACGGAATCATTTCGGTGGTCCTCATGCCTTGGCCCCTTTCCAACCCGAACCTCATATTCTCCGCCTGTCTCACCGTTCGCCGTCGTGAACTGTCGCTGTCTATCGCCGTTGAAGGTCTCGAGCGCGACGTCGTTGCCACGAGTAGCGCCGTGGCTTCGGGTGTAGGAGCTTCCGTTCCGTGAGTCGCGGGTAAGCTCGACGAGACGGTTGAGAATGCTGAACTCGAGCTTGAGCTTGATGCTGTAGACGAGTGGTTTCCAGGCGGTTTGGATGTCGAACAGGTTGGCGAACTCGAGACCGAGGATGGTGACATCGAGAAGGATGACGAGGATGTTGACGTAGATGAGGTGGTTCATGACGGCGCGGGTTTTGGAGTTGCCGACGCTCTTCTCTAGCTTGAGGTGTTGGGTCGTCTCCCAGACGTAGAGACCCGAGATGATAAGTTCTTGAACGAAGAATATACTCAGTTGGATCTTTTCAAACACGGTGTAGGGTCCTTGGAATGGTGTCGGGTTCGATGATACAGTTCCGTAGACCAGGATAATGACGGGGATATGCAACCATGTTGCGTTGATGATAATCATGTAGAGAACCATCCGTAGTCTGCGCTGGTTATGCATCACGATATGTAGTCGAGAGTACAGCACCACAGACTGTCCCGTAATCATGGTACACCATCCTATCAGAATAAGAGTCGGTGCGAGATACGCTTGTTTGGACAGCGAGAGATGCTTTATGAGATATCCCGTTCCGTTAAACGCAATACCCCAGGTGGCTATCAGGAAACTCCAAAAATAGAGACCGCTACGTCTCTTGAAGGAGGTAAAGATGTAGGCGTTGAGTTCGAGGACATTGTAGAAGGCGATACTGATGAAGACGGTGATGATGATAGCGACCTTGCTATTATGTGAATCGAGTTCAACCATGGCTGCGGATGCACATCGAGCGACGAGAGGAAGAAAGACAACAGACAGAAACGAACGGGATGGGGTCTAAAGAGCAAAAAAAAAAAAAACTAGATGAATGTGAGGGTCCACGACGGGTAAAATAAACTTGACCTGTCAGACTGGACACCACCAAGTCCAGAACAAATGGGAAAAAAATGAGTGTATGGAGAATGGAGGGGGAATGATCGATCTGCAACCCTATTCGATCAGTTACAGTCACTGGTCGAAGTGAAAATCGGTACAGTATGGACAGTGATGGTCGGCCGCTCATTGAAGATCCGGGTGAGTGAACCGACCTTCCTGGAACGTCCAAGTCGAGCACAGTCCTTCTCTCTTCTTGTCTCTTCCACCCTTTCATCCCATCATCCTTGGAAGAATCCCACAAGAACTAAGGCAGGTAGTCCAAACAGGGTCTGTCGTATTTGTCTTGTATCATCAGCGAGCTGAATGATATTACACCAACGCCCCCCCTGGATCCTGCGTTTTACTACTGTGATAGTGCCCTTTGCGGTTCCTTCTCCTACTACTTGACTGAGCTTTACTCTGTTTGGGACAAGTTCGTGTACGATGCATTGGCTGAAGAGCTGAACAGTCTCAGATTACGAATAGGTTTTTATTGCTTTTTTCTCTCGGCACATCTGTCCAAGATGATGAATGTGGGAACTTCCATGTCAGGAGAGGGAGAGGGAAGAACAAAAAAGACGGGACCACGCCATTTGTCGCTTTAGTTAGCTTAGTCTAGCAAGGGAGAAGAAAAGGTTCTTTTGTTCTGACAGGTTTGTCTTTGCTCTTTTTTTTTTTCTTGTCTTCTTGATTGTTCGAAATGAAGCCCCATTGTTGTCGGGGGAATTGGGTAGGGCTGTTCGTCTTGTGGGTTTATATAAATGAAACTCCAGGGCTGACGATATACGTAATATAATGGTCTGGTAAATGATGATTTCTATCTGGAACGGCCAAGAAATGAATCTTGATCAACTGTCATATTAAAACGACTGCCTATCCCCCAAATCTTGATGCCCATCAACTTCTCCCTTCGACCCTGAAAAACAGGTCAGAGCTGACACTATGTTCAAGCACGCAACCCATCACCACCACTGGGAATCAACCCAAGATCACCAGGCAGTAATGATCATCCCATTGCTTAGTCCCTTTGAGGTAAAGTGCTGGGCATCAAAGCCCACACTGGGATCTTGTCCGCGAGGGAGAAGCTGTGGAGCTCAGGGGCTCAGCTTGACAGCGCTACTAGTGATAGTGGATGGGATGGGATGGGATGTTGCAGTGCAATGACTCGTTTACCCGGGGAAGGGAATCGCGAATCCTCTACCAGGTTACCATGGAAGAATGGGATTCTAGATTTTCGTTCGAGAGGCCCATAAACCAGGAAATACAAACTCTGATGAAATAACCCGTCCAATGGTCCAAGGGAGACGAATACACTAAAACCACGGGACTTGGGGGACTTCGGGGGGAAGTGTCGTATTTCGGCTATCGCGACCAAGAGGTTACGAAATACCGCGGGTGCTAGTTCTAAAGAGGTAAAGATGTGCCGCTGGCGTTACGTCGAGGCGTTGGACTAGCCCAGCTTTTTAACTTTTTGTTTAAAATCATGGGCCAACAAACGGCATTGTCCATGTCCAAGTCCATGGGCCATGTCTCCCCATGGGATGCAGTCATGCAACGGGATGAGGTTGACCGGTAACTATTGAACCAACACTGTTGTATCGACCAAGCCTCCGTCTCGACTGTGCCGCAGGTTTCTTGTGGGTTCTTACGGAGAAGGGTTGCTTTGCATGAAGTTGTCAGGGTCGACAGACATGCTGGGATATGCCGGCATTTGTGCTGAAGATTTGTGTGTGTGTGTGTGTGTTGTGCCTTGCTTGCGCGAGGGGAAGAGGATGTACCGATGAGAGATTAATCGGCAAATAGACTCGGACAAATCCCCCATGGGTGAATTACGTTACTCAGCGGGACCTTGACCAGAAGGGGAAGACGGAAGGGGATCTGTGGGAGGCCGAAGGGAATCTTCCAGGGGTCCATCCCATCACCTCATTCCCCGGTTAATAAGAGGACAAGACTGGATTGTTTTTTTTTAACATGGCATCAATGCTCACGACTAATGACACTCTTCCCGCAGTTCCCGTAGTAGTCAGTCAAGCCAGCCGTCAATAGATTCGGGCTGTTTAAAAAATAAAGTAGAGCATATAGGAGAGAGGGGAATTAGTAGTAGCATGACAAGTGGGAACCTGTTGGGCGACGATGGCATCAGGGACCACTTAGAATAAACCCATTTTCAACATCTTGTCATGTAAATCCGATCGTACAACAGTTCTATCAGATCTTGGTCACATATATGAATCCTTCCACCTTGGCGTAATGGTTCTTCCGATCCCATGTCCCTGGTACCAACCGACCCCTGCCAAGCATAACATAACATGAACACACGGCAGCAAGAAATCAAGCCATAATCACGAGTATTCCAAGTGTTCGTAACCCAACCCTTACTCCCCAAAGGTACATTGGAATAAAACAATAGAAAAACCAACAGGGCTTTTTGAAAATGAGCAGTGGAGTTGGACAGACACTAGACACGCACACTAGACATGGCCGATACAGGTACTAAAACTTGTTAGCTTGCCGGAAGACCTTCCCCCCAGTGACAAGTGGGATAGGACGGCTTAGAGGGGCAAGGGGATAAGCATGAACAACAACTCTATTGGGGAGAAATCCACCCCCAAAAAAGAAGGACATGGACGAGCATACGTAGGTAGTTGTGTCTATCCCATCTCCGCATAAATCGTTCATCAGCACCCCTCACATGGACCCCCATGTAAACAGAAGGGGAGAAAAAAGGTCGGCTACAATCACCGTAAAATCAGCTAGCTTGTGTTGTTGTAATTTCGGAATTGCGTCTCGGGGGGTGCCATCTTCCTTTTCCACCATCTCATCCGGGGCAAGGATCAGTGTCAATGTAGACGAATCAACCATCCCCTCCCTCCCTCCTTTGTCACATATTAAAATCTACTCCTGCATCTCGAACCTGCGTCCTGCCACGTTTCTTCTTGTCTCACCATCACCTCTCCCTCTCTTTCTTTTCCTTACCCCATCAAGCACCATCAACAGACGGAACTCTCCCCCTTTTGTGTGTGCGAGAGAGACAAACAATGCCTTCTGCTCTTGCTGTGCTTGCGGCTGGGATCCTCGTCCACTCGGGACTGGGTCCTCAGCGATCTTGCGTCTTTGGTGCCAAACTCCCCTCGGCAGCTCAGATTATTGATCAGAAGAGTTTCGCTGTTTTGGATGAAGTTCTTCCTCCCGTGTTGGCCAATGATTCGACAGTAAGTACATATATATATATCAGAGTTTTGATATCCCACCGGCGTATTTGATGGATCCCTTGTTTTGGAAATAGTTTTGACTGACTCGAGTGAACCAGCTCTTCCTTTGGCCGGGTGTGACTGAGGAGTCCCTCCTCGCTAAGCCCTTTCACATCTACGACGAGGAGTTTTATGATGTTATTGGAAGTAACCCTTCTCTGACTCTTGTTGCTACCTCAGAGTCTGATCCCATCTTCCACGAGGCAGTCACCTGGTATGTTCCTCCACTCAATATCAAACGAATGATAAACTCTAACATATTGTTAGGTACCCTCCTACTGATGAAGTCTTCTTCGTTCAGAATGCCGGCGCCCCGGCTGCTGGTACTGGGCTGAAAAAGTCTTCCATCATCCAGAAGATTTCTCTTGCTGATGCTGAGGCTCTCCGAAAGGGAACCCTTGGTGAGGATGAGGTGACTGTCACTGTTGTTGACTCTGACCCTCAAGTCATCAACCCTAACGGTAAGTCGGCTATTTAACACTCGTCGATATGACACTAACATAATAAGGCGGAACTAACTACAAGGGCGACATCATCTTTGCCGGAGAGGGTCAGGGTGACAACATCACCTCTGCTCTCTACGTCATGAACCCCCTTGAGCCATACAACACAACTGGTAGGCATTGAATCTCATTCCATCATGGGGATATACACTAACAAGGCAAAGTCCTTCTCAACAACTACTTCGGTAGACAGTTCAACTCCCTCAACGACCTCGTCGTTAACCCCCGTAACGGTGAACTCTACTTCACCGATACCCTCTACGGCTACCTCCAGGACTTCCGTCCCGTTCCCGGTCTGCGAAACCAGGTCTACCGATACAACTTCGACACTGGTGCTGTTCGTGTCGTTGCCGATGACTTTACTCTTCCCAACGGTATGTTTGCTACTGCAGTAGTTTCAGTGGACGTTTCACTAATGTAGAGCAGGTATCACTTTCTCTCCTGACGGCAAGCGAGCCTATGTCACCGACACCGGTATTGCTCTCGGTTTCTACGGTCGTAACTTGTCTTCTCCCGCGTCTGTCTACTCTTTCGATGTCAACAAGGACGGCACCTGGCAGAACCGCCAGACCTTTGCCTACACTGCTGCATTCATCCCTGACGGTACGACTCTTCCTCCTGTTGCATTTTTGACATACACTAACGATATAGGTGTCCACACTGACTCCAAGGGCCGCGTCTACGCTGGCTGCGGTGACGGTGTTCACGTCTGGAACACTTCTGGCAAGCTCATCGGCAAGATCTACACTGGCACCGTTGCTGCCAACTTCCAGTTTGCTGGAAAGGGCCGCATGGTCATCACTGGCCAGACCAAGCTTTTCTACGTTACTCTTGCTGCTGAGGGCGTCAAGCTGCAGTAGGTTGAGTTTATTATTTAATATTATTTATATAGAATAGAGCCAGTTTGGTCACGTCGCAGTGACTTGGCAGAACATAATGAGAGCTATTAGCCCATGCTGTGTTTTCACATGATTTTGTATGAAGAAATGTTGTTATGATTGTATGAATCCGTTTATGTTGTGCTTTACACTTGCCCAGAAGGTATATCGATGTATGTTTGCTTTTGTCAGCCTGCAGCTCTATTGTGTGAGATGAAGTACGTGACTGTAGGCAAGCAAAATGTTTGCTGGTGTATTGAACTTTGGAGTGATGTATGTTGTCAACCATTCACTGCACACTTCAGCTCCTATAGATCACCTTCAATAATTCAACCTATCTTCGTCTCCTTTTTCATATCTGATCCATGTGCTTTCTCTTGCCAATATCAATTCGCCACCCTGAATCCTCATCGCTGTTGCATCGTGATGGACCTATCATTTCTTGCTGCCCGTGAATGGGTTCAGCCTGACTCTCAAAAACAAGCATCTCGGCAACCAGAGCACGACGAGAAAGACGATTGGGCTTACAAGGGAACGCGCAATGCCATCACTTGCACATATGCGGCCGAAGTCGAACCGTCAGAGTCTCCTGTGTCAAGCAATGACGGGTTTGAACTACTCTGTAGCTACAACTGGACTTCAGCTCAAAGCCCAACTGCTTATGTCCCAGGTATTACTGACACGTACTTATCATAACTCAACTAACCTCGTGTAGGAGCACCCCCCAAAATTGGTGCAGAAATCCGTCCCATTCATCATAGCCTCTGATTCTGGCACCAACTTCATCGATCAGAATACTCATCTAGTCCCTGAGTACCCCTTCGAAATCATGTTTCGGGCGATGGAAATCAGCAACTCGACCATGAAATTCGATGACGTTGACATAATTGCCAACCGCAATAGCCTCACGAAACTATTCAACTTTTGTCATGATAGATCTGGAAAACTTCTTCGCATGAATTTGTACGCTGTTGGCAATACCCTCATCATTGAGAGATGTGACAAGTTCACGAAAGAACAGCGGCCAACCGGAAGAAGTCTCAGCTTCGGTCACAATTTTGAGAAAGCCATGACTGAGACGCCCAAAGGAATGGAAGACAGTTCTTCGCACCATCGCGTTGTCCGTTACAACCTAGGGGGGTTAAATTGTGCTGTCCGCTTTGAGGTTGACGCGTGTTACGATGGGCCTTTAAAGCCATCACAGAATGTGTCTGGGGGTGCTGCCGACATGGCGACGTCGACGCAGAAGTTAGATGCTGAAGAAGGCAAGACATGTAAAGGGCCACGAATTACCACGATTCGGCGAGGCCTTGAGCCATCTCACGAATTGGCAGTGGAAATCAAATCGATGAAAGGGCCAAAATCACTCGGCAACTTTCTCCCCCAGCTCTGGTTTGGACGCACGCCATACCTGGTACGAGGTATTCACAAGAATGGCCTTGTTGAAAGAATCGCTATCGAAAACATGGAGAGGGAACTCCTGGGATGGGAGAAGAACACGGCAAATCAGGTGGCACTGAGAAAGCTGGTAAGCATTTTCGGCCAAATGAGAGACATCGCCTTGAAGTTGGACGAAAAGACGTGCGTTTTGGTCTGCGATCCCAAGAAAAGACCTTTAGGATTGACGGTTTATGGTGTTGAAGAGAAGAAGTCGCCACTGCCTGATGATGTTGTAAAGGGATTCTGGGAGATGTGAGGTGATGCGATATGCTGCCCAGGGTATTTCAATTATAGCCTTATAGGACAGAAACAGGGTTAGTCAAGATCCATATGCACGCAATCAAATCCAGGCACTCTTACACCATTTTTTGTTGAATCATGATGCATCTATGACTTGGCATCCATCATGTTATGTTGGTACCTCACTCCCCCGCGGACCTCGGCTCGGTGTCCTGACAAATGAGGGGAAAATCATGATGAGTACGCCCCTCCACGCCATCCCATCCACAGCGCGAGACTTGCCGTTTTCAAACATTCAAGTCTAACTAGAAGCTCAGAGAAACGATCTCCATATTTTGTCAGACTGACTATCAGGATAAGAGAATCATATCCGGTACAATGGCGAAAGAAATGCGCGCCGTGGTCTTCAAGGGTGTAGGCAAGGTCGAACTTGAAAACAGACCAATCCCCACGATTCAAGATCCAAAGGATATCATCGTCAAGGTGAAATACACAGCATTATGCGGAAGGTAAGCATCATCCAACGTATAACCCATCAACTCTAACCCCGTCAAAGCGAACTACACGTTTTTCGAGGCCATCAACCCTCTGCTACAGGCTTCATCATGGGCCATGAATTCACCGGTGTAATCGAGACTGTTGGCGACGCCGTCACCACGCTCAAACCCGGTGACAGTATCGTCAGCCCATTCACCATCAGTTGCGGTGAATGCTTCTACTGCAAGAGTGGCTTCTCTTCTCGATGTGAAAAATGTCTGCTTCTTGGATGTGCTCTGATAGATGGTGCGCAAGCAGAGTATATCAGAATTCCATTAGCTGAGAGTACAGTTGTCAAGGCTCCAAGTGGTATTGAGGATACGAAGCTGTGTCTCATGGCCGACATCTTTCCGACCGGGTATTTCGCAGCCAATAACGGTCTGGGTGGACTTGATCCAGCTGTTGTGAAGGAGAGCGTTGTTGTCTTAATTGGCTGTGGTCCCGTCGGTCTCTGTGCTCTCATCGCAGCAGCGGAATTCAAGCCCAAGGCCCTCCTCGCTGTAGATGGAGTGCCTTCTCGACTTGAAACAGCAAAAGGACTCGGTGCCGAGCCGTGGAACTACCAAACTCAGAAAGATGAGCTCTTCGCACGGGTGAAGGAGCTGACGGATGGGAGAGGTGCCGATGTGGTGATCGAAGTCGTGGGACACAGTTCAGCGCTCGACATGGGTTTCAACCTACTACGACCCTGGGGCGTGATTTCCAGCGTCGGTGTTCACAACGGAGAGATTCCATGGACGGGAAATCAAGCGTATGGAAAGAATCTGACAGTCAAGATGGGAAGATGTCCTGTTCGAAGTAAGTCTGGGATACTATCCAGGATTATACACGACTAACGAATCAAGGCATATTCCCACAAGCGCTTGAACTCTTAGAAAAGAAGCAGCATCTACTCAAGTAAGTTCATTATTGTATGGAGAGGATACTTACTGACTGCCTAGTTTCATGACGGAGACCATCATGCCGTTGAGTAAGGCAGTGGAAGGGTATGAGCTGTTTGATAACATGAAGGCACTCAAGGTTATCTTTGATGCGACGAAATGAACGGATCTCTCTTATCCACTCATGTCAAGTGAGGTTATCACATATATTCACTCTATACTGCTTCGTCATGTGCTCCATCACTGACTCAATTCAACCACTTTGACGAAACATTGAAACAAGACCTGGCTAAACCTCTGAACCCGTTTCTACTGCAACTCCACAAGCATCCAGAAACGGTTACTCAAGCCCACATATCCTAGTTTTCCTCATCCCAAAAAGAAACATCTGCCCCATCACCAAAACGACAGGGGGGCCTCTCGTCAACCCAAAAAGTTGAGGCACAAGGGAATCGAACCCTTAATCTTCTGGAATCTCAGTTTTTAAACACTGGAATCAGATGCGTTACCTGTTTTGCACGGTTAGTACGCTTGAATTGAGGTCACGATGCTGTTGTTGGTGATTGCTTACCATTGCGCCAGTCCCCCGATTTCGGCGATGTCTGTGGGCGAGGAATGATGTTATATTGGGGACGGTATGGAATCAATGGCTAATAGTGGAAACGGTTGATATATAATGCTGGCGAAGACAATTGATTACTTGTTGATTGCTAACAAAACACATCTACCAAAAGATTGAATATCCAGTCTATAATTAACACCAGTCTACCATGTCCCAAGTTCCCATTCTCGTCACTCATTCCGTCCTCCTAATCACCTCAATGATCTTGGCCACGACAGAGGGGTCAGACAAGGTGGAAATATCACCCAGCTGATCCTCCTCTCCCATCAGCACCTTTCTCAGCACTCTTCTCATGATCTTGCCCGATCTCGTCTTTGGCAGATCCGACACGATGAAGATGTTCTTGGGGGAGGCGAATGGTCCAATGCTCTTGCGGACCTGCATCTTCAGATCTTGCTGCAGAGACGCGTCGGAGGCGCTCTGGCCGGGCTTGATGCAGACGAAGGCGTTGACGGCCTGGCCGGTGAGTTCGTCGTTGATTCCGACGACGGCGGCCTCGGCGACGGCAGGGTGTTCAATCATGGCGGCTTCAATCTCGGCGGTGGAGAGACGGTGGCCGCTGACGTTGATAACGTCGTCTACGCGGCCGCGGATCCAGTAGAAGCCGTCTGCATCGCGATGAGCTCCGTCACCGGTGAACTAGAGATTGTTAGCCGCCTTGGTTTCTTGAAGGACAGAGAGGGTAAATAAACATACGTAGTATCCCTTGAAGGCGTGGAGATAGGTTTCGTTGAAGCGTTGGTGGTCACCCCAGACCGTTCGGGCCATACTGGGCCAGGGCTGCTTGAAAGCCAAAACGCCTTCAACCTCATTGCCAGTGAGCTCATCTCCGCTGACGGGGTCAATGAGGACAGGCTCAATGCCGAAGAAGGGAAGACATGCAGAGCCAGGCTTAGTAGGTGTGACGCCTGCGAGGGGAGCAATGACATGGGATCCAGTCTCGGTTTGCCAGTAGGTCTATCAGATCAGCGTCTATTTACAATCACAGCTTGTTGGAGATACTTACATCAACAACCTGACACTGTCCCTTTCCGACAATGTCATAATACCACTTCCAGACTTCAGGGGCGATAGGCTCACCAACTGATCCAAGAACGCGCAAGCTCTCGGTGTCGTGATCGCCAGGGTGGGATCCAGCTCTCTTGAGAAGACGCAAAGCAGTTGGTGCGACATAAAAGTGCGTCACCTTGTGCTCGGCGATGATATCCCAGTATCGTGAGATGGTAGGGTAGACGGGCGTTCCTTCAAAGACAACTGTAGTAACGCCCAGGAGCAGCGGCGCATAGACAACATAGGAATGGCCAGTGATCCAACCAATGTCGCCAGCGCAGAAATACCGGTCACTATCGTGGATGTCGAAAACATATTTACCCGTGGCAGCAGCACCAACAAGGAAACCTCCGGTCGTGTGCAAGATACCCTTTGGCTTGCCCGTGGAACCAGAGGTGTAGAGCAGGAACAGAGGGTCTTCGGCATCCATGCTCACGGGGGGCAAGTAACCAGGCCATTTGCCGACCTGCTCATGCCACCAAAAGTCACGTCCGGTGACCCAGTTGACGGGGGTTCCAGTCCGTTGGAAGACGAGGGCCTTGACGTCTGTCAGACCACTGAGAGCCTCATCAACGATTCTCTTGATGCCGACCGTCTTGCCACCGCGCTGGCCCTCATCAGCTGTAATGATGACCCTGCTCTTGGCGTCAACCATGCGGTCCCGGACAGAGCCGGCAGAGAAACCGGCAAAGATGACGGAGTGGATGGCTCCGATACGGGCACATGCCAGAATGGCGACGAGAGCCTCGGGAACCATCGGCATGTAGATGGCCACAGTATCACCTTTTCGAACGCCCATATCTTTGAGAACCCAGCTGACCTGACAGATCTGTCTCAGCAGGTCACGGTAGGAAAGACTTGTTCCGTTGGTTCCATCGTCGGTTTCATACACGATGGCCGTTTTCTCGGGGTTGGCAAAGGCGTGTCTGTCAACGCAGTTGTAGCAGGCGTTGAGCTTCCCACCGAGAAACCAGGCGATGTCACCGTCAGTCAGAGAGCCGTGCTGGACAGTGTGGAAGTCATTCTCCCAGGTGAGGAGTTCACGAGCTGTGCGGCCCCAGAACTCATTGGGATTTGTGATGGAGTTGTTGTGAAGCTCCTTGTATTCATCGAGACCTGAAACTGTAAGAAATTGCTTGCTGTGAAGGACTGATAGGGGCCTACTCACCCTGAATATGAGGTTTTCCGGGATGGCCTACAATCAATTAGAGTCATGAGCGTATAACTGAGTCAATTACCCAGAACTCACGCTGAAGCATTTCATCAGGAAGGTCTACAATGGAGTTAGTGGCATATCAACAAAAAAAAAGAAATAGGGGGAGTTCAGCAAACATACAAACATCCTGAGTTACCGGACCAGTAACGGCCGGCGGCGGTGTCTTGCCAATGTCTCCCATTATATGCAATTGATTCTTGTGAGACTTGGTACCAAACAAACTTATTAAGGTCTACGATTCAGACAAGAGACTGATTGATGTAGATGTAAAGCGACCGTAGAAACAATCCACAGGGGGTGAGGAAGAAAAAGCCTTAAAAAACAAAAAACAAAAACTCAGGAAAAGGAAAAAAAATTCCCCAAAACCGTCATGGGCTCATCCATCGTCCCACATGTACTACGGCCGTTTCTGGTTAGTATCGACGACTGGGGGGCGTGCGTGTGTACCGGTATGTGTGCATTGCGTGGTGGGAACAGCGGGCTTCGAACGGAACTTGTGGAATATTATAAGTAGATCAGGGGGGAAAGATTGGTTTGTTCAGGGGGGGTTGGACGGTGCGTTATGCCCGAGCATCGGTAGTGATGGGGTAGCTTTAATTGATAAATGTTGAATTGGCGTTTTTGGGGGCAGGGAAATTGAGGTACATGTAGGATAGAGGGATAAAAAAAAAAAGTGTTGGGGAATGTAGAGAGAGTGAGTGTGAAGGGGGTGGTTGTGAGGAGGGGATGAGAAATGGTACAGTAGTAGGGTGATTAATTCTGGGCGTCGTGAGAGATGAGTAGTAGTAGACATGAATTAATTGAATTGAAACGTGATCCGTTGCAGAACATGTGGGAAATGACGTTTATTCTAGAAGTATTCTATGGTAATTGATGTATTTGCAGTTATGAAGGTGTCAGGGTGAAGGTGTCAGGGTGAAGGTGTCGGGGTAAGGTGAGCTTGGCAATTGACGGATCAGAATTTGACCTGTTCAAAAGGCCATCAGGAAGCAAGAGAAGGAACAAATTGATTGCTGCGCGTGATGAGGATGAGTCAATCAATCAGTCGAGATACAGTTCTTGGCTCTGGTGTTAAAGCATGTGAAGACCTGGAGCATGACTTGGGGGACACGAGATATTCGGGATATTCAAGGTTGAACAATGGGGTGTCGGGAATAAAATTAGGTCGTTTTGGCATGTGAGAAACGGCAAATTGAACTGCAAGGAAGTAAATGTCCAGCAATGACAGGGCACGTCAACGGGAATAAGTGGTCGGGATGTTATTCCATGCCTCGTGGCAATTCCTCAGTAGCTTGCCTACCCTGCAACTTGCGATTAACATTCCCTCGGCCGTGGCCGATTACTGCGCATTCGCGTAGATTTAACTAACTCATGCAAACATGGGATACCCGTACATTCCAACCTCACTCGAGGTGTGTTGGACGCTCTGGAAGGCAATCAAGTCGGCTAATTCAAGCTACATCTTTGGGAGCAGAGGGACTCGATCGCCTCCTTGATGAGGCATCATCTTGGCCTGCGCCGAGACCATGTCTGTACAATCTTACCTCGCCAATCATAGATAGAAGGCGGCTTCAACATGTGTATCCTTGTTGACGTTATAGAGAGTAATTCAAGCACGAGACTGGTCTACCGCTGTCCCATGCCGCAAGCGCTAGCCGAACACCGGCACCCAGGCGCCATTGATGGAAAAGTTGGTTGTGAAGCAGCAACGTATCTATGGATGCAGAAGAATTGTACTGATTGTTCGGAACCCGAATCTCTGTGCATTTGGCTACACGGATGGTAAACATGTTCGTATCCAAAGAAGCTATCCTCCCGCAGCGTGTGTTGAGGCTTACCATTCACTACTATAGTTTTCAAATGTCCAGCAAACCTCAATCTACAAAATCATCCGTCGTAGGAACTGTCAGTGGGCGAATAATTGCCTTGGCCGTCCAGTCCCCTCAGACTACATCCACGACTCAACCGCCCCAGCTGTCAATCATGCGTATATACTTCTAGAGTATATAGGTCCCGAGACAGACAGAATGCTCCTGTTTACATGGCTCGATTATATGAATGATAAAACTCGACAGAAGAACCTATTCAAAGGCATGGCTCGTATCATGAACGCGATACTATGATCACACGCTACGACAAGAGAAAGAAAGGACACCGGAAAGACTTGTTCTCAAACCTCGAAACCACTTCAGTTGGGTTCTGGAAAAGGCTCGCCAGGACCGTGCCAACAACCATATCTCCTGAGGTCAGGGAGAAGGCAGAAGAACTACTCCAAAAGCGCCGAGCCCCCGAGAGCACCACCTCTGAGCAGGCTAACCTGATTGATGGGATGACCAAATATGAAAATGAAGAGGATTGTACAGATCCCTGTTAGAAATTGTCAAATGGAAATTTATCTAACATTCCCCAAGTGTCATTTAACATGGCGATCCCTTGTCACTGGATAATATACATGACTCCTCAGCAAGACCAAGCGCTGCTGCATCCTTACCAAATGTTGGCTTCGAGCTGGGACAGCAACCTGTGCCCGCACCGACGAGGCAGCCAAGAAAGGATCTGTTTTATCATGCTGATCTCTTCAACACCTCGACTCTTATTATAGGCGACCTTTACAACTCAGTCATGGAGTAGCCGAACCCCAACAGTTCGGGGGATTATGTGGCTACCATATCCATGGTCTTGACATACTACTCTTACATGCCGACATGCGTCACGATGTTGAACATTAGATCTGACGCGGCAACAGACATTGTCGCAAATGGTTTGATGTACCCTTCTGCATCAGGTCTGGAAACCGTTGCTTGATTTATGGTGGAGGCAGTTCGTTGGTCACAGCATCGCAGGAGTTCCTGCTCCAAGGTTGTGATCTTGGAGTATTGAATCAATCCTTCAAAGGATCAACTGATCTCGACTGTCACGATGTACCCACCTTACCATAATGAGAGACAGCGACATCGACCGAAAACAGTTGTATCTCAATAAAGCTTCCGAGCCAGGCTGATGTAACCCTCAGCTACTATCGGAAAGGTTTGCTTGGGAATCGAAGGTGAAGAAAGGAGAAGCACGAATGAGTGATATGGTGAAGTTGCCAACCAGTTGGGTAGGATTTGGTGGTGCGGTTTTGGCTAGGCCAACAGCACAACGCTAAGAGGAAACAACTTAAGAAGGTGGCCGTCAACTGTGATGGGCTACACCAAGGAGAAGAGGCCACAGCAAGACTCTTCTTGTGGACGTCTCTTCTCTGAACCCATGGCCGTATGCTTTGTTAGCTATCCTTAGTAGGCAAACCACAAACCACTCCTTACCTTAATTAATGGGGGTTGACTGCTTGTTGATTCTTGCTTATTAGTCTGATTATCTTCAATCCTTGTAATAACCGTCTTCGACGTCATTTTGATTTTGTGCCTGTCATTCACGCCCTTGGTTACCCTGTCGATCTTCTTGATCGATTATTAATTCAGGTAAAACCACTTGATTTGTCAGGATACTTCTCGACTACTACGTGACCAATGTAGCACTGCAACAATGACGAAGAGGTAGATAAATAGTACGACCCCAATCCCACCAGAATTCCTTGATCAATCCACATTCAACTTCAATTCAACACAAAAATGGCGTCAGATATCCGTCCCTTCACCATCGCCGTGCCAGACTCCGCGATTGAGTCTCTCAAGAACAAATTATCGGCAGCTACTCTCCCCGATCAAGTTGAGTTTTCTGATGATTGGGACTATGGAACGTCTCGAAGTGATATTAAACGTCTCATCGAGTACTGGAAAGATGGATTCGACTGGAAGGCGCAAGAGTCGAGACTGAATCAAATCCCCCAATTCACTACACCTATTCACGTTGATGGACATGGTGATTTCAACATTCACTTTGTTCATCAGAAGAGTCCAAGACCCGATAGTATCCCTCTATTGTTCTGCCATGGATGTGAGTTCCTGACATAGCTTGCTAGTGAGGGGTTACTGACTTGTACAGGGCCTGGAAGTTTTCTCGAAGTTGTTAAAATTCTACCTCTGCTCACTGACCCTCAGGACGGGCCGTCCTTTCACGTTGTTGCTCCGTCCCTCCCCAACTTCGGCTTCTCTGATGCGGCCAAGCAAAAAGGGTTCAGTATTCCCCAGTACGCAGAGACATGCCATAAGCTCATGGTGAAGCTTGGATATACTTCTTACGGTAAGATACCCTTCAATCCATCGCTGATCATACACTAACAATCACCCAGCTACGCAAGGAGGAGACTGGGGATTCATCATTACTCGTCTCATGGCTGTTTTGTACCCGCAACACTGCCTAGCAACACACATTAATTTTATTCGTGTCACTAAGCCCCCTGCACTCTCCACTAACCCGTGGCAATACATCAAACACGCTCTTCTGCCCTACGATAAGCAGGAGGAGGCAGGTCGCCAACGGTCTAAATGGTTCAAAGAGGAGGGTTTCGGGTATAACGTCGAACAGAGCACCAGACCATCAACCTTGGGTTTTGCGCTGGCGGATTCACCCGTGGCCTTACTTGCGTGGGTTTACGAGAAGTTACACGACTGGACGGACAACTACCCCTGGACTGATGATGAGATCCTCACCTGGATCTCCATCTATCAGTTCTCCACCGCAGGTCCAGCTGCGAGCGTCAGGATTTACTACGAATCCGCCCATGCAAAAACCGAAATAACAAACAAGGGATTCGAGTATATCCCCAACATTCCCCTTGGTCTGTCATGCTTCCCCAAGGACGTCATCGTGCCACCCAAAACATGGGGAAGGACTCTTGGACCAGTTGTGTTTGAGGAGTATCACGAGAGCGGAGGACATTTTGCGGCATATGAGAAGCCAGAGGTTCTAGTTGGTGATTTGAGAAAGATGTTTGGCGAAGACGGGGGAGCATTCTCCGTCATCAGCAGGCTTGTGTCGAAGCTGTAGCTTGAGATATTACTTAGATAATGACTACTGTTATGAGATATGAGAGATTGCAACCAGGCCGTATCCTCGGGTATCACTTTTAACCATATACACAAAGAAACCTCCTTTCCCTCATAACCCCGCTATGATCGCTCGTCTCTCGTTGCCATCATTCTAGAGGGCAACAACGCTGTAGTGATCACACATCCGAGCGTGACTCCACCAGCCAAGTACAGCACACTGTTAATATCCCCATTACCGGTCTCACCAGAAGTCCTTCCGTACAAGTGCTGAGCAATCAACGGACTCACAATACCAAATAGACGACCCCAGAATCCGGCAAGACCACATGCCGTGCCTCGAATAGGCGCCGGGAATGCTTCAGGGGTCCAACCATAGAGGACAGCATTGAACATGGATTGGAAAAAGTACTCCATGGTGAACAGGCCTTCATTTTTGGCGCGGGTATCGACGATGGAGAAGAGGAAGATGGATGTACCCATGAGTCCGGAAGAAAAGACCATGGTCCATTTACGGCCGATGGCGGGGATGCGATACATGACAGCGCCGAGAAGGACACCGACAATGCCAGGGGCATAAGTGTAGATGTATGCGGCGTAGGTAGATGAAAGACTGACTTGGTCTTCACCGTTCTTGATGGCCAGAATACTGGGGAGATAGAAACCTGCAACATGTTAGGGGTTGAAAGTGATGGTGAAAATGATCAACGTACCTGCAACAGTAAAGCCCCAAAAATCCATAATGTAGGTCAACCAGACAAGAATGGTCAGGCGAGTCATCTGAAATCCGTCAAATAGCATCTTGTATCGACTCAACTCCAGCTTCAACTTCTGAGACCATGTGCTGTTGAGCTGCTTCAGGCCACCTCCCAGAGCGGGAGTCGAGCTTCGGCTGCTGTTGATGGAGTCCTGCTCACTCGTAAGAGATTCAAAAACCTCAACAGTGAGTCTACAATCAACCTTGTTGACCTCGGCCATGTGCTGCAGAGTCTCGATTGCTTTGGCATCCTGGCCTCTGTAGATGAGAAACTTGGGAGTCTCCCTGAAAGTAAAGACGAAGTAGCGAAGAATGAAGACGGCAAGAGTGATACCTCCGATAGTGAAAAGAAGGTATCTCCAGCCCATGTTTGATCCTCTTGAGCAGCACTCTGTGCCCGAAGAGACGTTGTTACATGATGGCAGGGGATTGTCCTCGGAGAAGTTGGGTGAGCATGAATACACGGGAATGAACCCGAAAGCGATTGCGCTGCAGAGAACGACACCGATGGGTTGAAAGACGGACAGACAGGCCAGGAGGAAGCGTTTGTTCTGGGGGATAAACTCGAGGGTAATGGTAGTGTCAATGGGAATGTTTCCACCTACACCTACACCGACAAAAGCAGTGAGAACGAGGAAAGTATTGTAGTTGTTGGAAGCGCCGAGACAGAGACCAAAGATGGATGAGATGAGACAGGTCATATTGAAAGACCACCGTCGGCCTACACATTCTTAGTACTTAACACTCACACTCATCAACTGTTTGGAAATACTCACCAATGATATCCGCCAGAAACCCCCAAACAAACGCCCCAGCCGTCAGCCCAGCATTGAAACTGGTGGAAATATTCCCCGACTCATCATTCCCAAACCCCAGCTCCTGCTGCAGAGGGCTCAAGACAAGACCAAATGCCTGTGCCCAGAGTAGATCAAGCAGGTACCCAAAGCCGCAGAGACCCCAGATGTACCATTGGTATTTGCCCATTCCCTGACGGTCAATCTCGCGATTGACGAGGACGCATTTCTGTTCGTAGAGGGTCAGACCCTCGAGACCGGACATGTCGATATTGACATTGGGACGGGTTTCAACGTCTTTTGAGGGGTCCGCGTGGTCGGTGGACGTTTTGTCTGCCATTTTGCTATGTAAATACTAAACAGCCAGATGATTGAACTAGGTGTTGATGACGATATTGATACTGTACAGACCCTTGGAGTGGTAGTCGTTGTGGGCAAGGGATGTTAGTGTATCGATCAACTACGACGGGAAAAGAAAATGAGACAAGAGTCGCGTGGAAAAGCAAAGACAAGGAAAACAACAGGAATTGAGTTTTAGGAGGGATGGCTACCCTTTTGAGAATGATGCAAAGGGCTCTCTATCGGTGGCATGTTATTGGATGTGTACGTGTAATGTGTACAATCACAGCAGACAATGTAGACAAAGAGGGACAAAATAGGCTGAAGTCGTTGATGTCATGACGGAACCATGCAAGTGAGACCGTCATTTAACGTTAGACGGACGCGGACAAGACAAAAAAAACAAGGGTTGGGTCCATTTAGGAGTGTCATTGATTTTAAGCGTGGGGTTAGATCGTGACATGGAAATGACGATTGAAGGATTCGATGTTGGTTGGAGACATGAGCAAGAGGATGAGGGAATGATCTCTGATTTGCTTATTTATTGCAATTGACTGTTATCGAATGTGGTCAGATGGTGGTCTAGATCCGTGGACCTTTGGCTCCGTCGCTGCAAGATATGGTTACTTGATGCATAACGCCCGAAATGATCGACACTTAAGGTTCCTATCCTTGTTTTCTCTGCAGTTGACCATACGATTATCCAGCTGTTTAATACTGCTGCCTGGCGAGATGCAGTAAATTTGGTGAATGGGTCATGGAGGGTCAGACTGAATCATTACACAAGAAGCACAGAAGAAGAGGAAGCAGTCTGATCGTGAGTCTACCATTGAAGGAATGTGTTACTGAAGCAACCCAGTGCAACCATCCCATCACCCCATCACTCACGCATACTCACTACGATCCTCCCATCCAGGGCGTAAATAGTCGGCATCAAATCCAAAGTCAAACGCCGACTCATGCACACCCAAAACTTTCCACTCAACACCAACTTTACCCCCTTGTTCGTCCATTGTCCAGATGCTCAGACCGATGGTGTTTTCGCCTTGATAGTTGAGAATGCCAGGGAAGACTATTAATGTCAGTGCTGACACGCATAGAGAGGAGAAATTTGTTGATCAAAGGAAATAAAGGAAGGGGAGACGTACCAGGAAATGTGACCTCGTTAGAGATATAAGGCAACGCCTTACCGAACTGATATCCATTCACATAGAGCTGCACACGCAACTTGGCCCTCTTTTCCACGTTGAGCTTAAACGCCAGACTGATGTCGTAGTTTTCAGGAAGATCAAGATCAACCACGGTTCTATAAAACTTGGCCGTCGCGCCTTCGATGCCCTCATCAGGCGCACCATCTTCCCAGTCACCGTCATCAAACCCGGGAAGATGCCAGCCCAGACGCTCAGCGTGGAGGCCACCCTCATTATATGTACCGCGAATAGGATCAATCAGCTTATTCCCACCGGCGTTGCCTGTTACTTTCCACGTGGTGAAGTTCCCAGGGGACCCGTCGGAGTGTATGAGTGTAGCGTTGAGGATACCCCGTGGATCAGGCGCGCTCTCACGCTGCTCTTTACCCATCGTGTCCTGGATAACGAAAAGAACGTTGTCGGATTTCTTGAGCTTGACGTCAGAGAAGGAAACGTCGAGCTCGCCCGTCTTGTTGACCATGGTACCGAGCCAGGAGCCGAGATACTCTCCGTTGACGTAGGCGGAGAAACCGCTGGCAAGACCGCCGATAACACGGAGATAGGCACCGGAAACATCAGATGCATCGAAGCGACCTCTCCAAAGGATATTACCAGCTTGGAAACCGTACTCGTCTGCAAAGAGGACGGGGTATGTGTCAGGAGGAACAAAGTGAGGTGTTGTCATATGGTCAGCGTCTACAACAGTTAGCCAAGATCCATACATGAGTAGTTCACAACAAACCTGTCCAGCGGGAGTCGTCATAATCAGCAGCAATTTCTGGCAATCCATCCGCGACTTTCCAGCTGTCCAGAGCTGGCAACGCAGCAGCGACACTCTCCACGGTTTCTTTTGAAGCAGCGAGCCGACCAACAAGAGATCCGTACTTGGACTTTGTAACCTTGAGCTTTGATCCGTTAAAGGTGACTTTGCTGACTTTCTTGGGAGCCCAGATCTCGACTGTTGTCTCATTACTCCAGTCTCCGGTGACGTGGACTGTGTTGCCTTTGATGTCGGCTGTTCGCACAAGATATGGGCCTTGGACGAGAACTACTGTTGTTAGTCATGGTAGAATATCTATGACTGGAGACTTACCTGTGTTGTTCTCCCACGCCAAAGGGTTGTTGTCCAGAGTTGGTGCCCAGAACTTATACGCCAAGGCCCTATCGACAACGACGACCTGGATCTTGTTATCGTAGTCAATGACCGTAGGTTCGTCCGCTACAACCACGTTGGTAACAACACCATTCTTAGACTTTCTCGCATCTGCATCACCGCTGATGACCTTGTATGATTTTGTCCCCTTGAGAAGGAATTCTCCGGATTCGCCACTGGGTGCCCACAGGACGACAACCTGACGGTCACCGAGATCAGAAACGGTCAGCACCTCGATGGTCGAATACGTCAACTTCTTGTCAGTAGAACCGATTCGGAAATCCGTGACTATGACCTTGGACTGGATACCGTCAAGCGTGATGGACCCCTGTGTTGGGACTGTGATGTTCCCAATCTCAGTTGAGACTTTGAGTCTAAACTTTGCCAAGTCTGTCGAAGGGGAATATTCGTGACGGGTGACGTAGAAACCAGCTCCCGTATCAGGATTTCGAAGCTCTGTCGCGTAGACCTCGTCGTTGGTCGAGTACGCAGTTCCGTTACCCACCCTGTCGACCTTGACAAAGTCCCTGGCAACACGAATGAACAGACCAAACAACTTCGTTTCACTGTACTTGTCGGCAATGACTCGGCTCTCCTTGATGGGTGCTGAGTAGTCGTAGCTGGTACCAACCTCGGGAATTCCAATGTTGCCCCAGTTGGTACCCCCGAAGAGCATGTAGACATTGACGGCCGAGACCTTCTGAGCGAGGTTGTTTCTATAGAACACGTTGACCCATAATGGTCCCGTGCTATTGGAGCAGCCACCTTCAGGACCATCCCAGGGATTATACGAACCGCCTTGGAACTCCATCAGGAACGAAGGCTGTGTCTTGGCAATCGTCTGGAAGTGGTCATAGTATTCAAAGACTGTGTATGGCTCGGTTCTTCCGTTGAAGCCCTCGCACTGCGCGAGGTTGCATGTCCAGCAGGAAGGGTAGTGGTCAAACCCGTAGACGTCAACTTCTCCGCCGACGTCGCTGTAGTCCTTTGGCCAGGACCACGTTCGCATGTTGGGATTGTTATGTGTCAGCGGCACATCAATATCCCACTCGCGGTGGTTATCCTGTAGAAGCTCCATGTAGTTGACGGCACTAGCATTGGGGACCTTGCGATCCCTGTTGAGCCACTGCGACCCATACTCATTCTCGAGCTGCCACATGATGACGGGCCCTCCATTGGTGACGAGATGAGGACGCACGTAATCAGCCACGGCTTCAGAGTACCTCTTCCAAGCAGCAGTGTACTTTTCATTGTCGTCTCTGAGAGGACCATATTCACCTGTCGTGAGCCATCCGGGGAATCCTCCACCATTGGACTCAGCGTTGATGTACGGACCGGGTCGGTAGACGATGTAGAGGCCAATCTCTTTGGCGAGGTCAAACACACGAGCAAAATCATGGGCGCCGTTTTCAAAGTCCAGAGTTTCGTTGTTGGGGGCGTGCCAGCCCCAGTGTTCGTAGAGGCCTATACCATTGAAGCTGGGAGTGTCAGTTACGGAAAAGGCACGGACCGGGGAACTTACCCAGCAGCTTTGACTTTTTGTAGGAGGTCTTTCCAGAGCTCGGGGACAGGAATTCTCCAGAGATGGAGCTGGAAATTGTCAGTTGTGAAGCGATAAGAGTTGGCTGGTGTTAATCTACCTCGCCGGACCAGATGAAGAGTCTTTGTCCATTGACATGTACACTATAGTGGTCCCTGGTGCCTGTTAGTACTATCCACATCTTCAAGGTGAGCATTATACCATTGGACGACTTTATTCAGGCCATTGTCGTGCAAGGGCCAGTCTTGGGCATGTACCGAACCCGCAAGACCCAGGACGGCCCCTATACTTGCGATAACTTTCAACAATCTCATGACAGCTCAAGAATTGACGGTCGAGAGGGATGAATACCAAGTGAAGCAGCAATTCGCTATTCATTATATAACTCTTTTAGTTACCCACGTCATCGTCGGTAGTAATAGTCCCGACGAGACCATGTCTGTTAGTTCACCTCTTCCACCCTGTCATTTTTTTCCCGTCCATAAGCAAGCATCACCAGAGCGGGGAGAGCCGAATTTAAGTAACATCGTGCCGGAGGAACATGTCCTTAGGGGATGTGCCAGGTAGGTCCCGGCTCGGCACGTAGTATCCAAAGTCCCGAATCGTCCGTATGGGGTTTGCAGATCCCCCACGATAGAAGCGGTCCAGTAGGAAGGGGTGGTTGTGGTGCGATGTTGTGCATGATCCGAAGTAATGGCTAATCATATTTTCAGTGTTTACGCGGAGTTTGTTCATACAGCCAGATGTTGCAAATAATCACGCAGTTAATCTACAGTGACCTGCAATGTCGGGCCGAGAACTGGCTCCTCTTTGTTGATTCGAACGAGATGGAAGTGAAGCTAGAAGCCATAGAATGCGGTAGTAGCCGCAGCTTCAGACATGGATTATGAACATTATTAAGTGCAGTAATTGTGTTATGCAAGCTTGGAAACTTATGCCATAATGTCATTGACTTTTACGTTCTGCATGCACTGTAACATTGATACTAACAGCCTACACCATCATAGGAGATACGCAAGGTTGGCATCTGCATTGTCTTGCATAGGCTGCCTCCAATGTGCGAACTGTAATAGATAGAAATTCTATACTGCGGGATTGTTCGAATTTCCTTCTCATATCCTTTCTTCCAAGTATAAAAAGAAGACGAGTCCCCCTCCTGTTTCCCCCATCCATTATATTGAACATTGGTCTGGGTCGGGACCAGCAGTCGTAGTTGTGAGCTTCACTCCTACAGACTT
This sequence comes from Fusarium penzigii, assembly GCA_013623535.1. Lineage (NCBI taxonomy): Eukaryota > Fungi > Ascomycota > Sordariomycetes > Hypocreales > Nectriaceae > Fusarium > Fusarium penzigii. The sequence goes on from JABFFC010000403.1 coordinate 54,983, forward strand.
GACCTGAACAACCAAGTCTCTATCTTTTCGAAGAAATTGAGAATTGAGGAACGAGGAAAATGAAAAACGACTTTTGTCTCATGACAGGTTGTTTAAAAAAATAAAAAAACGATGTCGGCCTTCCAAAGTTGCACGATGATGATTCATGTTCCATCAAGAGTTGATCAGAGTATCTCTGTATCTTCTCTAAGGAAGTCAAGATTCTGAGTACAAAAAGACAAGACACATGGTGCCAAAGTTGGGCAATGATGACTCAACCTCAACATGACTTGGTTCAGATATTGCCTGTATCTAACCAGACTTGACTTTTCAGAGCGCAGTGATTTATATTCCTTTCCCTTCTCCACTATGACCCTCCCATCATGGTCTTTTATACCGTCTGCTTCGCTTTTCCATCTTCCCATCATTCACATTATATGATCGCCGAACCGGTCTAACTTGTACAAGTGCCAACTATACCCTCAAAGTCACACGAGTTCTGTCATATTTCCCAGTATCAACAACACAATGATCCGAACAGGCGAGTGGGACAGGCAATCAGAGTAAAGATAGATATAGATTATCTTCCCAACGAACCCAAGACGCCAATATACTTATTCACATCTGCGGGAATATTCAACCAATACTCCTTCAGTTTATGCAGCAATCGCAACTTGGCCAGTTTCCTCCTCCTCTCAATTTTCATCACTGCACTCATAACCACTTCATCCATCTGTTCCTGGCTGGTAGTTGGGTCGACCATGATAAGCGTTTGTCTATTTAACTCGATGAAGATGAGACTCGCGGGTATAGGAATGGCTGATTGAGGTGTAGGATGTTGGTAGTGCTCTCGAGGTCGTACCCAAGATTGTGGCCAGTCATGACCATTCGGCTCTTGATGTTGATACTCTTGGGGTTGCTGCCATGTTGGATGATTTAGTATCTGGACAGATTGGGCTTGATACGACTGATCACCACGAGACTCCTCCTGATATGGTGGAGGAGCACGTTCGTATTGACTTGCAGACGACAAAGGTCTTGAAAGGAAATTCTTTGACTGTCTGCATGAAGACATTGCGAATGACAAGACACAACCCAGAAGTGATGATAACATGCTGACGAGAGGCAGCGCTGTGAACTGAATCCATTTATATAACTTATAATCCTCTAACGTAAGGGCTACACATTTATCAATACTAGCTAAGTTTAAATGTTATACCCCCACGACCGAACGTCTTACACGCTCAGCCCCAAGAGCGAACCAATCCAACGTCTCCTGCCTCAATCTCTGTTCTCGTTGACGATTCCGGTCATCCCGGTCATCCCGGTCATCAGGGGTCATCCTATGTTTACTTCAGCTTTATGGTCAGCTTACTCGTTTGTGGGAAAATGCAGCGACATTGCGTCTCTCTCGATGCAGTTTTGAGTGACATTTCGCGCATCATTCGCCCACGCCCATCGTTGCTTAATTGGGAGCTTAAATCGCGCTGGCTGTCGAGACGTCTGCAAAGTTCGTATATGCCGGCAGTATTAAACAGCCAGACATTATTTGTATTACGCATTCATCTTGTGCATGGCAGCTGAGATGCCTATCAATCAAGACCCCAGGTTTGACGTCTTGCTGTTACTTGTGTGTTGTCAAAAGACAGAAGAACTATACGTTGATGTGTTGTACTTGAACAAGTCCAGATGGATCAATGAATGAATATTAGCATACTATTGAACGAGTACATTACGTTCTAATTAACATGACATGTGAAGCCGTGACCCCAAACTTGTCTATCCCACCTATATCCAATTTTATATCTTTTCTCCCCCTTTACCAAAAACTCTATAAACCATGTCTTTACTGCTTCTTGTTTCCATTGTTGGCCAACAAATTCGGTGAACTTCTCAACTTGCCCGTCACACACTTCTTGGTCGCCTGGTTCTTGATCCAGGTCGTCACGCCGCTCACGCCCTTGATGTTGTTAATTGACATGGCATACAGCGCAATACCAGCGACGTAGGGAGACGCCATAGACGTCCCGCTCATGACTGCCGTGGCGCTGTTGCTCTTGGATCCAGCGGATGTGATCTCGCTCCCGGGGGCGAAGAGATCAACTGTCTTGCCCCAGTTGGAATATTCGGCAATGTTCCATTTGTTGTTGACGGCTCCGACGGTGATTGCGCTGGAGGCGGAGGCTGGGGATGTTGTGGAGGCGTCGACGTTTTCGTTGCCGGCTGCTACCACGGTGAGGATCTGGGACTTAGCGGCGGCCTGGATGGCATTGTTGAAAGCAGCTGAGAAACTGCCGCCGACGGAGAGGTTGACGACAGCCTTGTTCTGGATCTTCTTGGTGATGATGTCGTTGACGGCCCAACTGTAGCCAGACAGCAGGATAGAGGTAGTCGACTCGCTACCTTTGAAGACCTTGACGTTGCGGATAACAGCCTTTCTGGCGACACCAAATGTTTTGCCGGCGATGATACCCGAGACGTGTGTTCCGTGGCCATTCTCGTCGTTGAAGTTGTTCTTCCAATTCGTCCACGAATTTTGAGCGCGACCGGCAAATTCACTATGTGTAATTCTCACACCAGTGTCGAGAACATAGGCGAAGGTATTAGTACCGGCCTTGTCGTCATACAGATAATCAGAGGCAAGCTTGGAACGATGGGAAATAGAAGCCAGACCCCAGACCGTGTTAGCTTGGATTCTCATGGCTCGCTTGTCGATAACTGTGATGGGGACTCTGGGCGGCCTGAATCCGTCGTCCGTGTCTTCATCATCAGGGACTTCATTCTCGTCGGGGTCTTCCTCCTCCTCATCGTCGTCACTCTCGGGGACCATGATACTGCCGTCATCCCCTAAACTCCTGTGAACCATAGTTGAAATCTTCCATACTCGGTCTTGTTCAACAACAGCAACCTTTTTCACTGTCAGTGCATGCTTCGAATCAACTTACAGGGCTGCAACTTACGTCGGGGTTTTTCTTAATCTCCTTGACAGTCTTGGAATCAAAGCTGCCGGTATAGGCCTGAAACCCAGACTTGTCGTCGATTGTCTTCTCCACGCCCTTCAGCTTCTTGATATCCTTTGCATTGGCACGTTTTGATAGATGCTCCTCATGCAGTGCTGTCACCCACTCAATATGTCTCTTAGCATGGGCATCGGGCTTGAGAGTGATGATGTAGCTGCCAGGAATAACCGCCCCAGCCTGGGCGCCGCTTGTAGGGGCGGCTAATGAGAGCTCAGATAATGAGGCGACGATCGCCACGAGGACTGTAAACTTCATATTGATTTAAATTTAACAATATGTGAAACAAATGTGTTGGATTGTTGATTCAGGAACGTGGGTGAGGACGGGCGATGGATATATATACACCAACACCAACACCAACAAACATTACCGCCACTAGATGACCTGGGCTCCAGGATGACTTCAGGAACATCGGAGAAAAACAAAAGCCTGTCAGGGTAGTTGGATAGTGTAAACTTATTTTAATCAAATCATTTACCAGGGGACGGCCTAGATTGTTCGCCACTGCATTGGGATAACTCCATTGACAAAGTCAAGCCATGGTCTCATTTGGGAGTATTGATATGGCAAGCTTGACAATGAATGCCTCACACGTGGTCATTCCGGTGACTAGGTAGAGACAATTAGGGAAAGACAGCAGCGAAATACCTCGGCGACTCCACGCCAAGCGAGACCGAGAACCATATCAGGCGGTAATTGGAATCTGATTTCTACTGTGCCATGTCATTGGCAGAAGACTGTGAAAGGCCGTTCCTGGAAAGAGCCCAGAAGGGGAATTTGGGCGACCCTGTCGACATACGGAGTTACGATACTGCACGAGAACCGAGAACCCCGGAAAACAGTGTTTGCAAGCAGCACTGGCTAAAGCTTACTTGTGTATCATGCCAGCCAGACCACAGACTAGAGCGTGTCTGGGCGTCGTTTGCATTCCTGTCGCGAAGCTAACCTGAGAGCCGCCACCCGGCGATCAGGTAAGACACACGAGGACTAGGTTTTCCCCAAGACATAATACCAAGACTGAGTGGGAACTCTGTTGCTTAGAGGACTCTTCGAGGCATTGCCAAGTGGGTGGATTTCTGGTGTGGAATGTTTGTGGTGGTAGTGTTTATATTGCTTCATTTCTCGACAAGTCTTCTCTCCACATGTGAGTTGTGATTTAAGATTGCTTGGGAGCTTCACCGCCAAGCAAGTTTGTTTCTTTGATGTGGAAGAAGATGACCGCAGAGCTTTTCTTTTTTTTATCAGATATGATCTCCGGTTATAGTCGACCTGAATTAAGAAACCAGCCACGGCGTCCGGGAACCAATTCATCAGTTCAGCTCAGAGTCAAGGTGGTGAGAATATCGCATCCAGGCCAATCGGAGAATAAAATAGGAGAAGCGGCAGTCAGCAGCCAAACCCTCCAGTCCGGTTGCGATTGTCGTCTGCAGCAGAGAAATGATGGTCGCCGCGCGTCTCGCTATTCCATATCCAGTCACCAAGGGCACCCTTTGCTTGTAGGGTCCATTGTTAAACTGTAGCATGAAGGAAAACCTTGCGAGTCAGAAATTCGACGGGAATGATGACTTGATTATTCTGACATTTGGCTTAATTGTTCGTCGGGACATGAACCAGCCGACTTGAAGATTCGACCAGCGAAACGTAGACTGCGTTTGGATTAGTAGATTGGGGAGCCAGGGGATTTGGACGCTAGTATGTGATTAATTATCAGTGCTCAAACATTCTCCTCCATCATTTGTCATTGTCGATGAAAGGCGCATGCTTCGATCATCGGATATCGGTGTTGTCCAAATTATCCGATCATACAAACGCTGGGTGTTCAAGCAAGCAAAGACCATCTGTCCGCTGTTTTCCCTCGTGTTTTCTGTTTATGCCCACCTCAAAAGCACTTAACGCCCTCTTCTAAAACATTTCAACCTGGCCCCTGGGTCAGACATGGCCGGTTGCGGATGTCTCAGTGCCATGACAAGAACCTGGTTACGACTGTTGTCAAGACCACGAGAGTCGACAGGCAGATAACACATGTCAGAGACCGGATCAAGCTAGATGAAATCTGGTTGCGACTTGGTATCAATTAGTTGTCTTGACCAGAAATCAGACCGCCGTTGTCCGTCTGTGACGATGAGTTGAATATGCTGCGTCTACACCACGTGGGTCGTCACAGGATCCAACAAAGCTGCAATTGACCAACAACAATAACATCAGTCAGTATGGACTCACCCTAGATTGGTTTTAGCCCAGAGCTGTCAATTCTGAATTTGATATCATAGCTACCTTTTCAACGAACATCCATGATGAAGCTGTAACCTCATCCATCACTTCATCGGAATGATATCCTCGTCACAGTTACAAGTCATAAAATGAATCATGTTGGTGGTCCATTACATGAGCCTTTGTCATCATACTATAATTCCAGGACATGTCAAGAAGGTTATCATTATTCGAGATGACACTTTAGTCTCACTGATGATCAAAATGGAATTCTGATAACATCGTTCTTTCATGATCATCATCTGGAATGTCCATCTCTGCTGGTGATCTGCACGCCAAATGACGTTGAAACGAAGGGTCCAGGGCAATACCCTCATGAAGATTAAGGGCCCTGAAGTATGCTGTGACGCATCTTGTTGAGTTTGTTTGGCTGGCCCAGAGGATGTGCGCTTGTTGCGTTGTGTCATTCTCGTGGTTGAAGGGAACGATCAACGAATATTCTAAATCGATTAAGGTGAGGCAAATGACGTTGATTTGCCCCTGGCTTGAGGCTCTTTCAGACCAGATGGACCCTGGATTTATGTCTGCAGATATTAACTTGATGCTCGAAAGACACTACTCTTATGCTCCAGACATCAGCTTCTGACGACTGTAGGGTAACCATAACATGTTGTGGTCGCTGAACACAACCATCGGTAACCCGGTAAAAAGTCCCGACCAAAGACGGAATACAGACAAACTCCGACCGTGCTGCAGACGGAGAATCTCAAGGTAGCATGTTACTGCGGGGAAGCAAGCAAGATTGTCTTGGCCATGTCTTGAGATGCAGATGCGGTGGTCAATTTCGAGGAAAGATTGGCTTTGAGGGGTTGTGTAATAACTGCCGTCAAGACTCATCAAGGGTTATCGGGATAGCAGATTCATGCTGTGAATTTGTGTTGAGTCGCCAATACACTTCAATTCGAGAATCCATCAGTCCACTCAAACAGTCCCAAAGGCATTTATAATCGCCCTCTTCAAGCATCTCATCTCAAGCGGCCCCCATTATTCTATCCGTGTAATATTCCCACATACGGCCGTAGCTCATCAACCCCTCAATCACACAATCCGACCCTCCGTACTTGGCCCGACTTGCCGAGCGTCACCCGAAATAGAACACCCAATCGTTCTTCACAGACAAGGCGGGGAAGCGTAGGGGGTCGAAAGTAAAGTTGCTGCAGGTGTGGTAGATTGGGAGTAGTTGTGTTGGTATAAAAGAGAGAGCAGAAGAACCTGAAATGAGAGGAGAGATCTAGATCTATATATACTTGAGAATCAAACCATCAAGGTGTTCATCGTCAGACCAATCCATTTTATTCGCTGTACTTCATCATGTCAATCCATCCCCTCATCGACAACGGCATCACACCCGGCGACCCCAACTTCTCCGGCGGTACGCTCCAATGCCACTGCAAAACCAACGCCGTTCAGGTCACCCTCTCCAGTAATGTCTTGCATAATCATGCTTGCGGGTGCTCAAAGTGCTGGAAACCCAAGGGGGCTCTCTTCTCCGTCATTGCCGTCATACCATGCGACAAGCTCTCCGTGACATCCAACTCATCCAAACTTCGCGTTGTCGACAAATCGGCCGTCATCCAACGGTACGCATGCAAAGACTGCGGCGTACACCTCTTTGGGCGAATCGAGGGGGACCATCCTTTCAAGGGGTTGGATTTCGTTCACACGGAGTTGTCCAAGGATAAGGGGTGGCAGGAACCGCAGTTTGCGGCGTTTGTGTCGTCGATAATTGAGCAGGGATTCCCGGCGGAGGACATGGATAAGGTGAGGGGGAAGTTCAAGAGTGTTGGGCTTGAGACGTATGATTGTTTGTCTCCGGCGTTGATGGATGCTATTGCTGCTTATACTGCGAAGAATTCCGGAAAGTTGTAACGAATCCACAATGAGAAGAATGAAATAGTACGAAGAATGAAAGGGGTCAGCATTGACGGAATATCAATGAAACGATATATAAAGGTCGAGTTCTATCCACCACTGGTTGATATTACTTGTCCCAATACAACCTCAGCAGCAATACCCAACATCACCGCCATCTTATCCGTTCCCACCTCCCACCTCTGCAACTTCTGCGCATTGACAGAATCTCCCGAATTTTCTTTCGCTTTGACCAACTCTCCCAAAGTATCTATCGAATCACAAGCACCCTCCATGGCCCTCTCGGTCTGCCATTCTTCCAGCGTCCTTGCCTCCCATAGTAGTTTATTCGACGGCAATGCCAGGTCTTGAAGTTCACCACATCCCGAGCAGGGAATGTTGTCATCGATGGAGATGACGCAGCTGATGGTTACCCAGAGACAGGAAACACTAGGGATGTTAAATCGGGAATGAAATGATGAGGGGTGTGATTACCGTCTACGTGATTCAGCAAAGATCCAATCTTGCCACGAGTGACTGGGTTCCTGTTTCTCAGTTGTTGAAAAGGCACCAGCGAGCTGGAGGAAACGAGAGCTGAGAGTCTAGTCTTGTTAGAGGTGATACCATGAAAGGTATGATATACTCACTTCAACCGTTGAAAGTAATCTTAATCCTCGTTGTTGAGTTTGTTGATCGTATTCCATGACAGTTATGATCATGTAGATGATACTGACTTGCATAGCCATTTGTACTTGATGCGCGGAATATTCACAGCACTGCTCTTTATTAGTTAAGCACATTATCAATGGAGGTGTCATACCTCATCCCGAAACTTCTTCTCCTCAGCATCTATCAGCCTCCACAGAAACGGCTTTGTCTCTGGTGTCCTCGCCACAAAGAGCTGTGCTATGCCCATGCAGTTTGCCAATATCTCTGGAAGATTGGGCTCATGCCAGTGAGGGTGTATGAATGGCGGAAAGGTTTGCCGACGGAGCATCATCTGCGGAAAGGCGTACAGGGTTTGAAGGATGATTTTGGTAGAGGTATGTGAGTTTGGTGAGTGGGAGGGGAGACGAGTGAGATCTCCTTTGACAGCCAGATTGGGAGCTCGATAAAGGGGAAGTTGACTCGAGTATGATGAGACGGATGAAGGAAGTGATGCTGAGGTGACTAGTTCGTTGATATCGAAGTCAAGAGTGGCAGGGTCTAGATCAGTGAACAATTCAGACTCTACCGACGACGTCTGTGTGTTGAACAAGTCATAATCGATACCCCCAACCGAATTCCACTGCATTTGTGATATTTCCAGAGCACGAGACGTGTTTTCATGTGATTGCCGAAAAATACATTGTAGCCCCTTCTTCTCACACCGGGAGCATGGCTGGACGAAGCTACACTTGGCCTTGGCTGTGTTGCAGGCGATACAAGACTTTGGTCGACCTTTGCGTGTCTTTTGAGCTCTGCGGCAATAGCTGATGTGTCGTTTATATGCAGTCTCTATGAAGTGTTAGATCAGGGTTTGGTGTACAATAGCTCAAACGAACCTATGGTGTAGACTTTGTCACAAATGTGACAGCTTTTGGGTATGAATGGTTCCGATTGGATTTCCATGTTGAACTCAATGTCTATGAATAAGACATCGGCAACAGTGGAAGGTAATTGGATTGTTGATATTTGAAGACAATGGAAGGATTTAAAGGATTCAAGATGCAGATGATACGGTATACGAAAAGAATGTGCTTATTCAATCAACAATCACGTGTAACCGGAAGTAAGCTTATCGCCGATTTATTCAGTTATGCTGTTGTACTCTACCCTGGTTTGTCTATCTTCCATTCCAGTCTGTCCATCCCTACAAATCCTTCTCTAAAATGTCATTGATTCTCCATCTACCACCCAATCTTTCCCTCTCGGTTGCTAAACGTCCCCGTAGGTCCATCCTCACCCAGAGTAGCCATCTCGACAATCCTCTCCGCGCCAACCTCGACGCTGTGCGCAAACTCGTGAAGATCATGCATCCCCGTCTTTGTCAACCCGGGACAGACAGCATTGACCTTGGCGTTCACGTCAGCCAGGTTTCGGGCGTAGTTGACCATGATCATGTTGACGGCAGCCTTGCTCGCGTCGTAGGCCTTGTAGTCGATGTTGTAGATAGGGCTGTTGATGTTGGTTCCCCATTCGAAACTACCCATGGCGCTGGTGACGAATACAACGCGGGGGGTAATCTTTGATTTACGGAGGAGAGGAGAAAGAAGCTCGGTCAGAGTCGCAGTTCCAATGACGTTTGTCGTGAATGTTTTCTGGTATAGCTCCCAGGCCGGCATGGGAGGGTTACGATCAATCAGGATACCAGCGTTGTTGACAAGAACGTCGAGGTATCCAAAGTCGTTCTCGATGGTCTTAACAGCAGCGTCAATAGATTCGGGGGAGTCGATGTTGAGCTCGACAAAGGTGGCTTGGTGCCCGGCGTCGCGAAGTTCTTGTGCGAACTTGCTACCTGTCTTGGGGTTACGTGCACCGACTAAGACGTGGTAGGAGTATTTGCTGGCGAGGATCTCAGCGACGGCCTTTCCAATGCCTTGGGTGGCGCCGGTGACGAGAGCTAGGGTGGAAGACATGATATATGTGTGAAGCTTTGAAGATGAAGATAAGATTCAACTGTGATTGTGATTGTGATTGAATGCTTTGTACTTGTCAGTTGAGTTGTATTGATTGATTGATTGATTGATTGATTGTGATGAATTGTCGTCAATCAAGTCGAGACATCCCATCTTATATACTCAACATCACAATCTATGAAACAACCAAAAGGGATCTCATGTAGGCCAAATTGTCCGATTCGATATGCACACATTTGTCATTTCTCGCACTTATCCAAGCCCGCTTAATTAATGCGAGCACCCAAACTCAGCGAGAATGGGTTTACGGCCAAGTTGGCCGGGGCCCGAGATGTGCGATCGAATGTGGACGCTAGATTCGCCGGGGAATGCCAGATTGACCGAGCAAAATTACCAATCCCTCGTCTACCCCAACTCGTGCCATAAGCGAATAATGTCCTAACATGATGGGCTATTTCGAGCTGAATTTGTTTTGATATTTACTCGGGGGCCTTCTCGATCTTGCATTTCAGCAATCCTCTGCACATATTCACTGCCATCTCCTTTGCTTCCTCCTCTGTCATTGGATCCGGGTGTCCTGTTCCACTCCAGACAACTCTGGTGAATCTCGTGTCATGTTTGGTACCATCTCCCAATTTACTCTCCTTGTTGATCGTCGTCGTCCCATGGAGAGTAATCTGCTCGATGCTCGACCAGCTTCTGTATAGATGAAGAACGAAGTTACCCTGAGAGTCTGGTCCGTCAGTGGAGGCCATCCATCTGTCATCCATGTCTTGTGGTTGAAATCCATAGAGGAGCTTTGAGAAATCTGTGTCGCTGATGGAGAGATTCCACGGTGCTGAGATGGGATTCTCGATAGGGTGAGTTTTCCAAGGTGAGCTGTCTACCCGCTCTGTAGGGATGATTGTTGATGCCATGTTGATCTAATGATTGAGATTTGTCTCTGGTACTGGCCTCAACTTGAGATGGAGTGATCGTGGTTATCGGACAGCTAGGTAAAAGGACAAGGTATGTAGGATACAAAGAGCGGGGGATGTCAGATCTAAGCAGATATTTCAAGTCAACAAGTCTGACTTGTCCCATACCAACTAATCAAGCATACCCTTGCTATAACAGATGGTTTCCACTACCAAGAGGATCTAACAATCTGACCTCAGCTGGAGAGGCTGTGTTCAAGGCAGCGACTGTGGTCAATGCCGTTTACATGAGAACGATTCAATTGGTTGTCTGCTACGTTGTGAATTATCCAGATTAAAGGAAAGCCCCGTTGAATCATATCAAAATCATTATCCCAAATCCACAACTTCAGGTAATAATAACTGAGTAGAAGAATCAATCTGCACAAGTAACTACCAGAATTAACAATAGTAATACTTCTTCGTCAGTACACCAATCAAACGCTATCATCGACTACAAGAGTACAATTACATTACACATACAGAACATATTTGAACAATCATTCAGCGGCACAGTTGAGGGACCTTCCGTCTTTACTGAGACATGATGTTTCTATTGGACTCGATCACGGACATTCTGAAGCAGGTGAGCTGAAACCGTACGTCCACCCTTGCCTCAGTCCGACTCTTCTAGAACAACATGCAATCATCTCTTGATATAGTTTACTATACTGCAATTACTCACACACTCCCTCACATCTATATCCTATCTCCTCACCTACCTACTCTGTCTACATATCTACATCGCAACACCACATCCGCCATCCTCGTCAATCTCCCTCACAACCACCTCCCCATCTTGGCATCTCTTCCAAAAGACCCTTTCCTCACCATCATGCACATACCCGTATCCCTCACCACTAATCCCCCCTCCAGAAGCACACAGAAAAAAAGGTACCATGTTTCCTGCCCCCCACGTGGTACGACTTACACCATATCCAGACCACAATTCTTCCCTTGTTTATTTTATTCCGCTCCGATACATTTCTCCAAAGAACACCAAACGGGCAGGTGTTTAGATATACACTGTATATGTCCCCCTTCTAGGCGAAACAGCCCAGGATACAGAGACTATGTTACTCCGCATTTATAGCATTGCAGATCGGACGCTCGGCAGTCCCAATGTCACCTACTTGTTTCGGCAGGTGACAAAACAAAAGGTTTCAGTGAGCAATGATAGGTTGTATAACCGACTTTCCATGATTCCCCAAGACTATTCTTACCTGTAACAAGCTTGAGCTAGCTACCCGAATGCCTTATGACTTTCCTCATACAGAACTGCCCCGAGAGTCACTGATTCACTATCAATCACAACCTCCCTTCCCTTATGATCTACTATAAATACTTCTCCTCTATACACTCCCTTCTCCCTCGTCTCTCTTCCTCCTCATCTTCATCTTCACCTTCAAAATGAAGCTTCACTACGCTCTCGGGCTTCTTCTCCCCCTCGTCTCCGCCAAGGTCTCGTACGATGGCTACAAGGCCTTCAGCATCGAGACCGGTGACGTCCACGAGGCCGTTGAAGGACTCCTCGCTGATCTGGATTTTGTTGACCTGAGCTGTGGAAGCAACCACAAGACTCTCGACGTGGCCATCTCGCCAAAGAGTCTCAAGGCTTTCAAAGCCCTTGATCTCAACGCTACTGTGCTTAGCGAGGATCTCGGAAAGGATTTCGCTTCTGAAAAGATCGCATCCTACGAGCGTATGTTTTTCCTTCTATCTTGCCCTCACTTTACGTTGATCGACACTGACACCTCCCAGCCACCATGAGACTTCAGGGATCAGTCGCTGCCATCCCCGACATCTCCTACTTCAACTCGTACCACACCCTCGAGCAGCACTGGCAATTCCTTGCCGATCTTCAAGCCTCCTTCTCTTCCAACTCGGAGATCATCAACATCGGAAAGTCGGTCGAGGGCCGGGATCTTCGAGGTATCCATCTCTGGGGAAGCAGTGGCAAGAGCAAGAAGCCCGCCATCATCTGGCACGCCAACGTCCACGCCCGTGAATGGATCACTGCCCCTGTAAGTTGTGATTGACCGTCTTTATTAGAGCAAGACTAACATGAGTAGACTGTCGAGTATATGGCCTGGCAGATCGTGGATGCCTACCAGAAGAGTGATGCCGTCATCCGCAGCACGCTGAACAACTACGACTTTTACATCCTCCCCATTGTCAACCCTGACGGTAAGCATTCTCTCTTTCTTTGTCTCTGTCTCTGCATCTTCCAACTAACACAAACCAGGCTTCGTCTACACCCAGAGCAGCGACCGTCTCTGGCGCAAGAACCGTCAACGCCGATCCGGCCAATCGTGCGTCGGCACAGACGTCAACCGCAACTGGCCCTACCAGTGGAACATCCCCGGCGGTTCATCCACCAACCCCTGCGCCGAGACCTACCGCGGTCTCGCTGCTGGCGACACTCCCGAGAACCAGGCTCTCGTGGCCCACACCCGCAGCCTTGCCTCCAGCACTGGCATCAAGTTCTACGTTGATTGGCACTCCTTCAGCCAGCTTATCCTGTTGCCCTATGGATACAGCTGTACCGCTCAGGCGAGCAACCTCAACACGCAGATGTCTCTTGCTGGCGGTGTTGCCAGTGCTATCCAGGGTGTCAACGGGTTGAAGTTTGTGTATGGACCTACATGCAGCACCATCTACCAGACTGCTGGTGGAAGCAATGACTACGTTCAGGATGTTTCCAAGGCTGAGCTTGCCTGGGCCTTTGAGCTGCGACCTGCCTCTCAGGCTGGTGGTGGTTTTGTTGTACCTGCCAGCAACATTGTTCCATCAGGAAAGGAGATCTGGGCTGGTATGAGGTATCTGTTTGGTCGATTCTGAGCATAGGTAGCAGATGGGGGGATGACGATGATGACATGGTATGATGAAATAAGACAGTATAGGAAGTAGGTCCATATGAAACGCATTGCGAATACGCAATTTTTACTACATCAATATCATGAAGTGCTTGCTTGTTGCACGATGCGGTCGTACTGTTGTCCTAGGGGCTGACAAACTCGTTGTTGCATGTGCATTATTGTTGAACTAAAATGATCAGTTACTCATCCAGATCGTCATATTAAATTATTACGGCGTAAATACGTTAAATGTACATGATATATATAGTGTAGTGTAAACCTCAACCTCCTACGTCAGCTTGGCAACTTTGCCCTCATCTGAACCCGACGACAGCCTGCAACAGCTGCGCCAGAGCTTCATCAGTCCCCAGTTGATGATCTGGCAACCAATAATGACACCGACGGCAATCAAGACGTACCACACCCAGGGCCTGTCACCGAGCCACATGAGAGTCTTGGTGTCGCCGTGGTGCCAAGATCGGGCCTCGAGATCGGTGATATAGGGTTCCAGCTCTGTCGCGTTGATGACCTGCAGCTTTGTCGAGTCGAGGGTGGGTTGCTCGAGGAGGTAGGTCTTGCTGACCATGGTCAAGAAGAAGGGTCCGGCTGAGATCATGATGGCGGCGTGGGGCAGTATCCAAGACCACGATTTTGTGATGCCGACAAAGAAGGGTAGTCGCTTGATGGCGGCGGCGAGGAGAGGGTGGCGCTTGGAAGAGATCATGAAATCGTTGGAGACGCCAGTGGGTGTTGTAGACTTGAAGACGGCATGATGAGGCTCGCCGTCAGCCTCGATCTGGTCGAGAGGAACGGTACGGTTGCAGATGGTGTCCATGTCGAGATACAGACCGCCAAAGTGGTAGAGGATGAAGTATCGGATGGAGTCGGCTCGCTGGATGGGAAAGTCGAAGTTGTCCCAGGTATCGAGGAACCAAGGATATTCTTCCGAGATGAAGTCGCGAGCAGCCTCGTCCGTCCAGTGCTGTCATATCGTTAGTAGATGTTCATACCTCGGGGCAAAGGAAAGGAAGCGCACCTTGTACTCCCAGTCAGCGTAAGCGTCGGTACACGTTTTGACCAAGGCGTTCCAGTCATCGGGGATCTTTTTGGTAGCGCTTGTCTGGTGTAAAATGCGCGGGATCTTGACATCTTCAGGGACTTCGTTGGAGGCGGGCTGGTCGACAGGCAGAGTGAGTCGGGCACCAAACAACTCTTCGTTCCTGAGCAGCAGGGTGATGAGGGGTTGGAAGATCAAGACGAGGGTTCCGATGATGGTGACGTCGATGAGGAAGAGGTAGACGGATTGTTTCTTTGGTCTCAGAAGTCGGAGGTATTTCTTTGGCCATGATAGACTCTTGGGGACAGCACCCCATTCGAGACGTTCTTCATCGAAAGTTTTGTTTTCGGTCGCATTGCCGCGATTTGGGGAGGTGGTGTTTCTCATGCCTGTGAGTTGTGTTGATGGTGAATGCGAGAAAAGACGAGATACGAGAAAATTAAACAAAAAAAATGCTGGAGGGGGGAGGAGACGAGAAATAAAACTTGGCAAAAAAAGATCTAGATGCAGATGCTTGTGATTGTATCGTATTGCAAGTATTGGATGGATATTGAATATATGGGGCAGAAATGGAAGAGGAGAGAAAAAACCAGGAGAAGGGGAACAGAACAAACGATGAAGGCCCAAGCGAAAAAGAGAAGATTGGATAAATTGGAGGATTAGGGGACGACAACAGCCCACAGCAATCAAAAGAGAGGGAAGAAAAAAAAAAAGTCTAATGGTTTATGGGTCAGGCCCCTTATCAGCGGAGTTCTGTACCCCTAGATTTCAGTGGGGGGAACAACAGATTGGGTGGAGGATGGCCCGACGCGTATAGGGGGAAGGTTTTAGGTGATCAGGTACCTGTAACTTTGGCAGACCACTCACACACCATCCACGACTCACTGTCTTTCGGTTTGGGGTATCCGCGGAGGGCGAGATCAAGGCCGTGTTTAAAATAAATAAACTTTGACTTTTATTACTGTATCTGTGCTGTGTTGAACATCTCATGTGTTTTTTTACTCTGTTGTATTTCTTCTCTTCTCCCTCTTTGACCTTATTTGAGTCTCCATCTCCGCCTTCATGCAAAGAAAACCCTGTCTTGTTTATTGTCAAGTCATGGTGGGTTCTGAAGATTACTACACTTTCTAGCATATGTGTAGTACAGTTCAGTTGGCTGATGTGATGTTTAGTGTGATGAGTACTTTTCCATCCAATGAACTGGGTTATTCTGTCTCAATATCCTGTCAGGTCGGATCATATCCCCTTATTCAGATTTGTCTTACTACGTAAAAACACCGTACGGGAGAAAACGTCCATACAAAACTCCAAATCCCCCAACGGACACGGAGAAAAACTATGCTTTCCCTTCACCAGTTAATTCTTTTTTCTCCGTCTAATCTCAATACAGTCAAGTCGCCCTTAATCTCATCCCCGAGATTAATACGCGGGTATGGTTACGTCACCTCTTGGATGACCGATAGACTGGGATTGGCTCAACCGCCTTGTTTCAGGGGTGGCACGGTCCTTTTTTCTACCTCGATGCATTGGATGCATGGACTTGGCCATGTTTCCAGTCACAGGGGAAGTGAATGGTGAGTGTGAGTGTGAGTGTGAGTGTGAGTGTGTTTAGGCGTCGGGGTCAAGGCAATGCCCGAAATGGCCCTACAATACCGGTATTTGTGGTGGTTTCTTACCTGCAGTGCATGCGCTGGCTGAGCGAGTACCACAAGACACAATAACCCCTTCACTTTTGCTGTTACTGCGCTGCTAAATATGCCGTTTTATTTCCTCACCCTCTCACCTACGTAAGCTGGTAAAATCCTTCCTTGAACCAAATCAAGTAAAGCGCAACGCGAATCCCCATAAGCCCCCGCTAATCATCAAAACATCCCTCCACTCCCATCCCATCATCTCTCCCTCCCGAGTCCCATCTCTACTCTACCTACCCAGGTCGATACGCTACGCTATCCACTACCGAACGGACATTTTCTTACCATTCTCTTCAGACTTGAAGGTTTTCCATTCTTGCTCCCGTATCCCTTTTTCCCATTCTCAAACCCCGTCTCTTCCGCCCCTCCCCCTTGTTCCTCTTTTTTTTATTTAATAATATCTTATTTTATTCTATCTCTGCTCACGTGCCAGCCCTGTCCATCCTTCCGTAGTCCATCGTCGCTCATCTTCAAATTCCCTTCGTCAATCCTTTCCAAAAAGTCAACTACCGGGACTGACAACGAGACATGCTGAGAAGTTGATCAAAAAAACACAAACAAAATCATCAGCAATCATGTCTCAAGAAGAAGGGGAAAACCTTGGCAAGCCGCAGTTCGCCTACCATGCTGTGGTTGAACCTATTGTATGTTGATTTCCACGTTGACCTTCACCATGATGATCCCTTGTCAACCGTCTTTGTCCCTTGTCGAAACACCGCTAACCTGCAATTTCTAGATGATCGTGGGTATCATGGTCGGCGCCTGCTACGTTAACCGCCTCCGAAACTATCCCATCATCCCTCGCGACAAGTCAGACCAAGGACTCCTCGGTCTCGATAAACTTGACCCTCGCGACGAGGAGGATCTCCTCTCGGACGACTCTGACGAGCAGCAACCTCTTACACATTTCCCGGCATCCTCGGGATCGACTGACCATGCGCCCAAGAAGCGATCCTGCTGCGGCACAGTCATCCAGACCCCCAACTCATCCCGCTATGCCAACCACCTGCACAGCCGATTCATACAAAAGTTTCCTTTCCTGGTCGAGATGTTCTACTGGGCGGTAAACCTGCTCTTCTACGTCAGTGTCAAGAAGGGTAGCGAGCTCATCTTTTCCACCGATGGCGTGTGGGAGACGGCTGAGAAGCATGGTATCGCCGTTCTCGAGCTAGAGCACAACAGCATCTTCAGCTTTCTGTTCCCGCTGAGGGAAGTCGATGTTCAGCAGTTCTTCCGACTGGATCACCAGACCATGTTGACCATTCTTAACCGGGCGTACTCTCTGATTCATATTCCGGTTACTGTCAGGTTAGTCAATTCCTCAAGAAAATCATTTATTATAATTACAATTGCTAATATTTCTCAGCTTCCTTGCCTGGTACTATTACGCAGCTCCCACCCATGCTCAGTTCGCTGCCGCCCGTCGCATGATGTCCCTCACCAACCTCTTCAGCTTCGTCGTCTTCACAACCTACCCATGCATGCCTCCCCGTCTCCTCCCCGAAGAGTATGGCTTCTTCGACACCGTCCGTCGCGAAGACGCCGAGTCCATCTATGCCACCAACAAGTTCTTCAACCAGCTTGCCGCCTTCCCCTCGCTGCACTTTGGCTACTCCTTCTGCATCGGCACCGTCCTCATGTACCACTCTGGCCTCTTCCGCCGTCGCCTCGCCCCTCGTGAGAAGCGTCTGTCCAAGGCTTGGCAGGCCTTCTTCGCCATCCTGAGCATCGTGTACCCGGCGTTTGTGCTGACCATCATCGTCGCAACAGCTAACCACTATTGGCTCGATGCTCTGGCCGCCACAGGTGTTGTCGCCATGGCCTGGTTGTGCAACCGCATCCTCCTGGGACTGCTCCCCCTCGAGGATCTCTTCCTTTGGTGTGTCAAGTTGGAGAAGCCAGTTCCCACGACTGGATACCGAAAGTGGTAATGTGTAATAATAGACGATGTGATGTATTCACGGACATGCAATGTAGCCGAATAGCTACTCTACATGATGATTGTATTTGACCATATAATATAACTTAATTACTATAACTTTGAACTTGTATCTTGTCTTCCAATTCTTGTGCTAGGTTTCCCAGACATTTTTTAGTTCACCATCTGTTGACTTGGCAGGGGTTTCAGATGTAAACAGACAGGGACTTGGCACAATCACTTGTCGCATTGAATCGTGTTGATCTACCCACTTGCAATTTCCTTAACGTTAGTGTCGGGTTGTCCGAGTGTCAGTTTGGCGTCCAGGGTATCCGGGGCTTCCGAATAACTTCATTTCTTGATGGATATCAAATAACACAGGAAGGATATATATGCTCTTTGTGCCTAGTATTACATTACTCCGTATAGTCTTTGATCCCTTGCCATTCATCACATCAATTATACATTTTATACACTCACCACACCCCAACTCCCTCCATCCCAAATCCCATTCCCTGCATCATTATTGAAGCATCATCCTCTCTCCATCTTGCTTCACTTCCCACCGAATCACTACTTGGACTTCCCCTCTCACTCTCCTCCTGAATCAACAAACTCGTCGGCGCTAACCCCAATTCCCTCGCAAACTGAACTGATCGATCCGCCTCAATCCATTCCGAGATGTTATCCGGTACTGGTGCTATGTCGTAGTTCTCTTCGGAATCAGGGCTTGATTCTGTGTGTTGTGTGAAGGGGTTGTATTCGAGCATTGGCATGATTCTCGATACACCCAGCAACCCTCGTAGCTTTGTCGGGAAATCGCTCTCCTCAGGGAGTCTGTCTTGGCTGAAGCTCAGATCTAACGTCATGACCAAGCGAAGGTAATACGTAGGATGTCTCGCGAGGATATCCCGATTACTATCCGTGCACCGATCCTCGAGATATGTGCACTCCATGAAATACCGGATCGTCTTGGAGATGGAATCCACACCATCATACTTCGGGTGAAGTTCCTTCATCGCCTGTATCAACACGTTTAACCGACTTTGCTGCGCTGCGACATGCGGGTTCGTCCACACGTCTGCTGATGAGGACTTCATGTCCAACATGTGTAATGCGAGCGGCAGAGCAGAACATGCAACGGCGCTACTGGGAAGCCAGCGTGTGAGACGGAGAGATAGGAGACGGTTGAAGCAGTTCGTTATGCTGAGAGTTGCAGTGCGGAGTTCTTTGCGGTTGTTGTTAACAAAGGTGAGTTGTGTCCAGGGGTTGGTGGATTTATTGGCGAGACCGACTGATACGGCGAGATGGAGTTCGTAGTTGTATAAAGCAACACGGGCGGATCTAAAAAGGTCAGTGATTTGTATAGCTGGGAGGTTGATGGTGTACGTACTGGTAGTAGATCCATATCAAATTGGTATACAGGACCAAAGGCTCACCACATGCATCCATCCCAGGAGGTAGATCGGTCGAGGTTAGAGGTCTAGTCGCTGACTTGGACCAATATCTCAATGCTCTTCTCAACTCCTTTATCCTCTCAAACTTTGCTGAAGAATCTTCGCCGTCCAGAACAGGGAGATCGTTGGTTGGATATACCAAGCTGAGAACATCGGTGAGACAGACACACAGCTGAGTAAAGTGGCTAAGGATGTTGAGTAATGATCGTTTCGCAACTGGTGTATACGCTCTTGATCCGTCAATCTCATCAATCAGATCTCCATAATCCAATGGGAAGTTCGCATCAAAGTCGAAGTCATCGCGGGTTATGCGTATCGGTCTTCGTACGCAGAGGGGCATAATTCGATCTCTGATGAGGCAACACCACCAGACGCGTTTATATACATTCTTCCTCGATGCCTCTGCAGGTGTGTTGGAAGGAAGGCTGCTGTATTTGTCGGCGCCGACAGCGCGGCAGTTTCGGAGGGCAATGTCGAGCCATATAGCGTTGGCTTGGATTGGACTGGAGCGGAACGTAGGACACCAGTATGTAAGGAGAAGAGCGGCTTGCGCGATGGAGACGGGGTCGGGTTCGGTGGAGAAGTCGTAGAGGAGCTGGAGGCGTTAGATTTGGATGATTGACGAAGTGGGAGGGAAATACCTTGGCTTTTGCGTAGAATGATGCTTTGGCTTGGCGGATGCTGGAGAAGCCCAACTTGGCGAGATCATCCTGCGTGACGAACTAGTAACCGTTAGCTACGTCTTGGGATAGTCCACCATAACGTACAGTAGAGGAGGCAAACATCATAGCCTGGAGAAGAAGCAGCGAAATTTGTCGTTCGCACGGCTTCTCCGGAGACGCATCGTACATGGTCCAGAAATCCGCCTCATTCATGAGAGGTAGCATGGGATGGACATAGAGGAAGTAGAGCCTAACGAATTCATCGAGGATGGGCTTGGCTGGGACGCGTAGACAGTCGGGAGATTCGAGGAAGGGTCTGTCGGAGTCTTGGACGATGGGGGGTCGGAGGAAGGGCATGGAGGAGTAAAGGGATTTGATATCTGTTCCGGAGGAGGGTTGGATGAGAGTACTTGAAGGGTTCATGATGGGTATGTTGTCGATGTAAGTATTGTCGACAGCAGCAGAAGGGCCGTCGACATGTGTATTGGTGATAGTGTCGTCGACATGTGTTTTGGTGATAGTGTCGTCGACACGGACGTCGTCGGAAGTGTCGTCGACCGGTTCCGACAAATGCCAGACATGATGAATAGGATATTGAAGCTCTGGTACAACATCGTCAAAGACATGTTGTGAATAATCACGAGGTGAGAGAACCTCATCCGGACTATCCCAGTATCAGTATCAGTATCAGGGCCATCAAACACAACCGTGACAACATACCCAGCTCCACCCTTTGGAGCGACAACGCACGTAACCCCGTCCAACCTACAATTCGTACACGGAGCCGCCGTCCTCGTCACGTCACACCTGACCTTTCTCCTCCTACATTTCAGACAGGCCTTTGCGGCTCTCTTTCTCGAGACGGGTTTCTTGGCGAAACGAATACCCCGATAAGGCTCCATTATTGCGGGAGGGTTTGTTACGGGAGAAGAAGAAAAGAAAAAAAAGAGGACGCAAATCGAGATAAGGCGCGGAGAGAAGGAAGGGAGAGATCTCAGGGGGCGGAGGAGAGATTGAGGAGTTGGACCCTTGTAGAATCTGGGGGGTTTGTGGGGG